>JABASD010000856.1:0-55310 GCA_019776165.1 Pogonognathellus flavescens | reverse complement strand
TACAATACAAAATGATTGGCTACTAGATAGCTGTGGTAAATTCAAACTTCACATATTCATAAAACATAACTTAAAGGAATAATACATATACGATTGTACAATAACTGCATTGTAATTTTAGTTTCACAGTTACAATTTTCGTGTACCAACCATTATTACTATCTTTTGTTTTTATGATACGTTTTACTATATGAACAGTAGACTTGGTGAAGGTAGGTAGGCACTTCCATTCTCTTGCTTTGTCTTGTAGGTCTTCTCTTTGCGTCTTTTAGAAGAAGCGTGATCTCATTTCTGCTTTGAAGTCACCTGCTAAATTGCTGAGAGTTTTTTACTGCCTTATTACTGCAGTTAGAGATTGTAAAGAGTCTTAAGGGGTAAGGAGGTTTGGTAAAGGTAACAAATCTGTGAAAAAGCGTTCAAATATTCTCTCAACTTGCCGTTAGGTTCGATACAATATGAAGTGAACTAATCTAGTGACCTGACACCACTAGTGACTAGACACCGCACCTCTGAAGATCCAAGAAAAAGTTTATTGTATTTCCCTTCTAAGGAACTATTGAGATCTTCAAGCTATATATGCTAGACTTGATTTTGATTGTCCATCACATCATATAATTTCACTTTGGATTATTTCATGATGAAGTAGAAGTAGAACTTGTATAAAATTCATGTGTAAAGGGTTTGGTATTTGAAAATTTTCATTGACAGGTTCGTAGAGTAGATAACTGTTCAGAACCCATTTACGTTTGTTAGGAATGTATTTCACACGAAGGTACCACTGGTAAAAATAAACTAGTCATGAAATGCAGCGTTGATTTTAAAAAAGAGAAAATTACATGATTTCAACAGAGCTACTGTATGTACAAACAAAACATTCAAACAATCTAAGGATAGAGTTAATGTTATATGAAACCCCAACAAATCAGTTGTATTAAGAAACTAAAATGTTTTGGCTTAATTTAATTTACCTTTGATTTACCTTATGTTCTTACGTATAGGTACCCCTTGTATCCTACTAAGCATTGTACAATTTGACAGATAGAGTTTTTGACAGGATTTCATTACTAGAATTAGTAAAGGCTTCTTGTGGCTCCCAGCGATCCGAAACAAATTCATTTGTAACCATTATTATGACTTTGTGGCGATTATAACATGTAAAATAAAAACTGCAGTCTCAAACACAATATTATTTCAAGTGAAATTCTTTTTTAACTCATATCAAAGAAAGAACATGTTGATAATAGTAATAATACTTACTCAACATTATATCAATATGAGTCACAATAATGACCTTTACTATCCTTGAGGATGAAATTTCCACATATTGTGTATATACCTAATATCTTCATGGTACTGAATATGTTATGTGTTTAGTCATACACGCACCTGTACAAATGCATTTGCACCAAAACCCTAATAGACACAAAGAAAAATATCTTTTAAAATTACAGAGCAGAAAACCTGCAGACCCTCCACCAAGCGACGTCAGGGCTGAATTTGAAACCTCATAGCTAGGAATTTCATTTTTCTTATTTCTTCCCCAATCTATCGTATTTTTTCTACTCGTTTATCACAACGTTACATGTATCGTTGTTAAATCAGGTGAAGTATCCAAGTCTCTCCGTAATAACTACTTGCCTCACCCTTACCTATACTTTAGCTGCCATTACAAATCCAGTGTAATGTACAATAACCCTTACTAATGAGATTGTGAGTAAAATAGAATTGAAATCTTACGTGGGTTGATCTTCATGTAATTTAAGTACGTTTGTCTCGGTTATGTCGGTTGGTGTGTCTGTAGTAATGTACTATATAGTAGAATGTAATGTTGTGACTAATCTTAAGACTCATTCTGTACTGTTCGAAAACATAATGCACAATTTTTCATTTGTGTCTACTAATAGTTAATAGTACGTTGTGCTAGCCTTTTTCTTAATGTTTGTGTCTTGTTTCTTTTTACAGGAAGAAGTATCTTTTTGGTTTGCAACCGGCGGTGCGGGCTTTTGTCTGAGCAGAGCGCTGGCTCTACGAATGAGCCCCCTGGCTAGGTAAGTCATCTCCGAGTCCTTTTTCAACCTTGTCGAGATTATAACAAATTCAGAAAAAAATACAGGCTTGAATCTTTCTTCTGTAGTAGTCAGTCTATGGTTTCCTCAGTATTATTATCACATAGGTATATATAAAATACAAAAGCAACGAGTAAAGCACTGTACAGGTACACTACTGTGTTCTTCTAACTACGAGTTACTGTTTCAACTCCATCCTTTATCAACTCTTCACTGTTTCGCCTCCATGTTTCAAGATCACCATAATTCATCTTTGCTTTTACCTTGACTTTGACTCCTCTATTCATTCTCCTGACAAGACAATGAAGCAGTATAGCTCCTTTTCGTTTCTCAAGATGTCTTATCACATCTTCAAACACAATACCATAAGAATAGATTAGCTTAGCTCACTCCTCGTTCCAAACGGATCTGTTTTCTTTCATTTCATTTTATAGTAAGAGGTTTATATCATGGTATTCTTAATTTTATACACAGAACGAATTACTACATACATATAGAAAAGTTATAAAGGAAGAGTCAAACCTTCTTTATTTTCACCTGCCTACATAGTTTCTCCTAAATACTAACTAGTATATAGGTATAGGTAGGACACTTGCTTGTGAATTTTGATGTACATTGTTTCCAATTTTGATTCTCTTTTTTCAGTGGGGGTAAATTCACCAAGCTTTGTGATAAGATTCAGCTGCCTGACGATGTGACCATTGGCTACACTGCAGGTGAGTTCATTAATATTAACAACTTCTACGGAGATTTTAATATAATGCACAATGGGCTTTTGGTCAGCTTTATTGAATTGTAATTACAATTGCATTCAAACCAAATATTTTCTAAAATGCTTACGATTGCTTTGATTTTTATGCTTATGTAATTTTCCATAATTCACATTTACAATGTACAATACAGCCAGGATTTTTCTGCTACAACTTGCTTTGTCTTATAACAAGCAATATCAGTGGATTAGTACTGATAGAGATGATTAGCTTATTGTGAAATACAACCAGACTATTACCGGTACTTCCCACTTCTCACCTACAGATTTGTATGTAATGCAATTATTATTTCAAGCTTATTTTAGTTGAGCGGTAAATAATGCAGAAAATTGCATTTTTATATTTAGAGTAAGTAACTTGATTTTCTTATTCCCACGAGCAATTCCACATTCCTAAAGTGAAGAACTGAGCATCTAACATTACGTTTGAGTATATAACTGACATAGAAAACGGTAATTCATTAAAAATTGTATCATATCTAAGGTATATATAAAGGTATAGCTTGAAATGGTATCAGAATCGTGATTCTTTTATACAACTGGTAAAATCTTCTTTCCTCTAGTATTGAGAATGAGAAACTGGTCGTAGAAATTTCCTACCAGTCACCTGTCTCTTGTTTCTCAAACACTTATACTATACACTTGCTGTTATAAATGAACTATTCTGTATTCTGGAATATAAAGTTCAAACTGTAGTACAACTTACTATCTATTAAACATTCTTCCCACTTGTCATAAAACAGTAAATAGATTGCGGACAAGAATGTGAACATCGAACATTCGTTCTAATATCGTGTGTGAGCAAAACTACATAGTGATGTTGTGAAAATCGTACTCTGACCACTATAACTAGAGTCTGAACGAAAAGAACCAGTTGTGTCAAGAATTATTATTTAGTGCTGTATCGGTGGAAAAGTTTATATCGGTATATACATTATTTGTTAAGTTAAGTAAGTTAAGTTACTCCTATTTGCTCTACTATTTATTGTTACATGTATTCAAAATGTACGATTGTTATATGAGGGTGATCTGTGTAGAGCCTTTTAGATGTACTCATGTACTCCTTCATACGGACTTATTGGACTTGTTAAATGTTTTAAAATTAAAAGCGAAGCGTACTTATTCACTCAGAAACCAGTTCTCTTCAATCTATTAATTCCACAGACGAGGTTGCACGAATAACTAATATGCAAATGCATGAATTTCGGAATTTTCCCCTTGATTTATTATTTCAGAGTTTGAAGGTGAAAAGTAATGATTTTCTCCGGTAAGTAGATACAATGAACGAAACGTTATGTTAATTAAAGAGAATAAAATATTATTTTAGACCGAATGGCTAAATACATGCCACTGCATTAATTCATGCTACCTGCTATAAAATTTTCAGTATAATAATAATAGATTCCTGTAGGTCTTCCACCTGTAATATTGTAGTCTCTGCAGTAGTAGGTTTTTTTATACCAGCCAACTTTTTACACTCGTCCCTCTTGAAGTATTGTCTAAAAGGATTTATTGGTGTAATAAGTAAAAGTAAAGCTAAGCTTGCCATTGATCCTACACTATGCCTACAATAGAAAACCGTTGAAGTTCGTGTGTCATTGAAATAATGTTGTATCATTTGAAGACAATTTACCGAAGATTTAACACCACATACTTGAGAAGGCATCTCACTTCAAATCTCAGCACAGTAAAAAAGTTGGTCTAGTTGTGGATTATTGTTTGCGTGTTTAGTAATTGTGAGAGGACGGACGAAGAATACACAGTGTGAAGTGTTGCATGCATTAGTATTTACTTAGGAATGGCCAGAGCAACGCAACAAGTCAGTCAAATTCGGCAAAACGTCTACGAACGATCCATTTACCAAGCCAGGTCGTCTCAACACTATAATGATATAATTTATCATGATAACCATCTTCAGTCAAAGTATAGTTTAGTTAAATAAACTTTCAAATCTGGTTTAGTACTGCCTCGGAGATTCTTATGAAGTTGCTACTTGTTTTTGATTAGATATTTAAATTGATGGCCTGGCTTCCATTACATCAACATCACATCCAATCCAACGCAGTCACTCACACAATGCCATGCATGTTCACTGTATATTCAAATCTACTAGTAAAGCGTATCTGTACGTGTGTTCCCTTCTCTTTACTCCTATCAGGAATATCTGTATATACTATTTGCATTTACAAACCTACATATACGGGTTACTCGTATACGTGGATATATTACAGTCGCTGACAAAGAAAAGAAAAGTAAGATTGATAATATGATGTGAAGAAGTGATGAGATGAGAATTTGATAAGATGAGAAAAAAGAAAACAGTGTGTG
Source organism: Pogonognathellus flavescens (assembly GCA_019776165.1). Classification (NCBI taxonomy): domain Eukaryota; kingdom Metazoa; phylum Arthropoda; class Collembola; order Entomobryomorpha; family Tomoceridae; genus Pogonognathellus; species Pogonognathellus flavescens. Next base: position 50,147 of record JABASD010000856.1, on the reverse strand, counting down.
AGGATGATACTTAACTCGTCTTTGCTTCTTCCCTTTACCTTTCTCTATGTGTACATTCTTCCTAGTATTATTTTGTAATGTATCACTAGCAACTTATAAGCTACTTAATATGCATTTGTATCTGTATCCCCTCCAAGCTTACGCCTTTCGTTGCTTTTGACTTTAGTTTGCTGTGGCTGTAAATGCAAGGCTGATGGTAAATGTGAAATAGGTGTACTCTTGTTGAATGTTATTGTGTAGTTAGATTGATAAGTGTTGGAAGACTAATTATTACCTCTGGATTTTTCATCCTGACTCTTTCATTATATTTTTTCAGGGCACCTCCTCGGCCAAAATCTGACTGTCATCCCGCAGTTGCACTCGCACTTTGAAACCATGAAGTTTATAGATATGAAGAATCCACACTCTGAGGTGAGTCGAGTAAACTGAACATTCAAACTTACTATTCATGCATACTTACTTATATTATGCGATTGAAAAGTATCAGTGGAGGATTGTAGGATATTTGTATAACATCATACACTATCAGTCCGTGCAAAGCAACAATTGTACATTCACACTATCTATGTGTGCATTGTACTACTTAAATGTAAATATTCTTACAAGGAGTATGAAAAAGTACACATCACACTGGAAAAGAAAATAGAAAGATGTACGTGAAGAAGATGCATGCAGTAAAGTCTGCATCTTCTTAAGTGTAGGCTATTTATTAGATGAGCTCGCATTCCTTCTTTGATTGCCTCATCTGTCCATGTAAATTGTAAACCCACTTATAATATTCTATGTCATCATTACCACTATTTATTCAGCTGCCAGGCTCTCCGTGTAAAAATATTACATGTACACAGTCAGGCCATCCATTACATATACATGATACGTTTTGTAATTCTAATACTATCAGTATTACTTACCGATTGGCTGAAGTGGCTAGTATACTATGCCTATAAGGGTTAAGGAGTTTAAAATAAATCATATAGGAAAAGAAGCAATAATGAGTCGAAAATATTTGACAGAATTTTCTGCAGTTGCTTTGGAATTGTAGGTTCTATACATACAATGTCAATGAACATGCTATCACAATGTATTTAAATGTCTGAAAGAAATTTCTGTGTGTGTAATCAGCAAGTTTAGTTGTGTAGGTACCTACATTATATGTACAGAGATAGTAGAATAGTAAAGGCTAGACGAGTGTTTTGGTAGGGAACCGCCCTATGGATTCAGCAGGGGTCCCAAATTCCAAATCATCTCTTTTGGAGCGAACAACCGCAATCGGCAGACATACACAATCACAAACAATCAACCAGACAAGATAGGCACCCCAGTTGGTGCAGTTAGTCCAATAATGCAATGCAATGTCCGAATAGAAAAGGATGCAGAAGACGATGATGATGAGGTATATGAAGCATTGCTCTGTATATTATTGCTTCATTATGTAAGTATATTTGTAAAACATGCATAGCATGGACACTACAACAAAACCAAGTTTGGTTGATTACGCCTAGATATAAAACAGGGATACCTTTTTTAGTACAGCGAGAAGTGATTAATGATGTCGATAACTTGAAGTGAAATGAATAGTCTAATGAATGGCTAAATGGCACTAGTGTGGGAAAAGTATTGAAAACAAAACAAGAGAGTGCAGTGTTTGTGAGAACAAATATTCCTAATCACCCGTTGTAAAAATAATTAATACGAACTAGTGGAACTAGCAGACTTGTCATGAGATGAAGAGTTGACGTGCTTCTGACTGATAGTGCGTGTTTTAGCAGTGAAAAAAGGAATTCCAATTTGTAAAATGAATTTATTGTCTCAAGTTGTTTTGAGAAAGTAAAGATTTGCATGTAACATGAATGTGTGAATATTGAAAGAAGCTCATAAGCTTTTTCCTTAATTATCAGACATTCATATAAAAATGGCTTAGCGAGTGACATTGGTACGATAGGAAGTAGGCTCCTTCATTTTCAATACTTTTCAATAGTTAACCAAAGAACAAGTCAATTCTTTATCTGATATTATAATTCTTGATTTATTTTTTACAGATCACATTCAGTTATGTGCGGTACCCAGAATACGAAAATATTCTCGATGTTGAAGGTTTCCCGGAGGAGGATGACCCTACTCGATTTCTCAGTTTACATTGTCGCCTGTTTCCAAACTTTTCTTTTTGCTCCAAAAGTAAAAAGAGATAGTAGCAAATTGAAGCTAATAATTTAGTTATATACAGATACTGCATCATAAGCGTTGGACAAATCTTATGCAACCATTCCAAATATACTTAACCGCAATTTTCTACAAATGACAATTTTAAAGACCAATAATTTCAAAAAATTATAGATTTACATACTCTTACTCAGATATATTATTTGTATTGTATACCTACAGAATTTTATGTAAGTGCTTATAGTTTATCATCTTAAAATTATTGATTGCCCCAGGAATTTACTTCGTTTTGTTAGTACAATTCTTTTAATGCAGTTTAAAGATGTTTTTCTATAAAATAGTATGTAAGAAAATCAATGTTCCTTCATAGAATTCCAATCAATCTAAAAAAATCTGCCTTTTAATGTGTGCTACATTCTACATTCATTCCACTAGTGCCGTGCACTACTGGGGTTTACTTTATCAGTTTTTATTTTCGCACCTGTTCACTTTTACACCTAATTTACATACTATGCTATATGCTAAGATAAGGGGTAGTATGATGTAAGTTAATCGTCTGATCGTCTGACTCCTGTGTATCTCAAAATTATTTTGAATGTGCCAAAAACCACAAATCTATAATATATTATACAAAATATGTATTTACAGTACATACTATCCGTTCGTATTTTGATCATTGTTGAAATGCGTGCAGAATGCTGTATCGAACCATTTTTAAAAACAACCTACGGAAAACGATGTGATTACTCTCCGCAATACTAAAAGTAATTATATTATGTATCTAAGGTTGGTCTCGAGTCACTAGATATACTTATAATGTTATAGAATTATATATAGAAAATGTTATACAACTATAATAGCTATTTGTATGTAACCATGTACGAAAATAAATTCAAGTTTATTTACAAACGCACTCATCGCCTATGTGTTCATGTTTCAATTTACTCGTCATCTGCATCACGTATGATTATTTTGATTATATTTATCCCCAGAAATCATTCCCACAGTATTTATACAACACTTGCGATAACCATACACATAACTCTACAATAATAATTTCCAATTCCCAATGAAGCTAACCAAGTTACAATAATTACTTCGAATGAAACAAAGCCAGAGCTATTTATAAATAGCCAGAAGCATGAAACCCACGTATTTATCCCCGTCTTTGTAGATTTGGTGAAGACAGAGAGATAGAAGATATAACCAAGCATTTGTACTTGTATACAAACAAAATCTTTATTCACAAATGAAATAATATTCATCATCTGAATGTCTGAAGGGCATAAATTCATCTATATAGTAGAAGCGGGTACACACACACAATCAATTCTGCCCTGAAGAAATATTCTAGTAGTATAACCAACTAATTATCCATTAACAACTGTTGACTGCCCAACTCATAGTCATGCATGTTCTTGTTGAAATTACGTACACGTTTGAATCATCTATTATCGTTAATAATAATCCCCGTCTACGAAGAACCAATATGTAAGTCCAGCCCAAATAGAGTTAAATGCTCTCTTAATGTTCTCTCGACTAATTTCAAGGAGCAGCAGATCTATTTGTGATTGCCATCTTGATAGCATTTATCGGCACGTTAGAGAGCAGTTTGCTATCACGTCGTTGTGTTCGAATTTCCACAGTAGGGCTTGGCTTACCAAAAGATTCGTCTGATTGTGACTGAGATAAATTCAAAACTCCTTAAATTATGTAGTCGTTCTCATCCATCTTAAAGAAAACAAAGCCAATCGATTCTTACTTTTTACTATAGGGGCTCACAGAGTAATATGAATTGGTACAAACAACTTTTATTGATATCTACGCACTACGCAGTGTAATTCCATGACATGAGACTGAAAATACCTGCTATAAAATTGAATGATATAAAGAATACGTTTGAATTTCTCTGATGTGTATGTATACTTACATATAGGTACCTATTTGGATTGCTTTATTATTTTAGTGGATTCAGTTTGTCTTTGGGAGATCAGATTGGTTTTGGTTTGCATGTTTAGTAGTATTCAGAGCTCACTTGTTGAATAATAAACAGAAAATAATAACATGGCAGTCCATTTGACGCCTGATCATCAACACAACACTTTGCCTTTTGCTATTGGCATTCTACAAACATGTACAATGAGTATGTAGTATACACACGATACCTGCAATAAAGCAAAGGTATGCTGTGTAGTAAGAATTGTTACAATTCATCGAGTATTAGCATTATGTGGTAACTCTGCGGTTTATTTGTTAGGTACTTGAAGAAGAGATTCAGCTCTGGTTGTGGTTACCTTAAAGGATTTCTGTGGCATTATAAAAGTCACACAGACCAGACGCAATAACACATGATCGAGTATAACAAACTGAAAACATTTATGTTGTACAGAGAGAGAGATAAATATCGCTTCTAGCTCATCGATCTGGTTTGGTTTTTATTTTCTTCTAAGGGTCTGCATTACTTACACTACAATATACTTTAGCCAGACTATCTCCAGATTGTTTTGAATCTAATTCTTTTTATTTTCATGGCACTGGTTGACTGTTACATAGACAATTGATCCAATCAAGCTTACCCGCAGTTGTACTTCATTCCAGACAAGATAAAACGTAATTTTCTCAGAATACTATGACCTCATCATTGTCAGGTGCGTTGTGTATATAGACGAAACGAGAGTGATATTTTATTTGATAGGACTACTACTAAGACTTTAAATTAGAGTGAAAACCTCATGAAAGTTTTAACTACATCTTGTCAGTGTGGATTAATGTCTCTCACATGCGAATCGTCCTGATGACCTTGATTAGCTTGCAAACAACTTCAAAACGAAAAATGAACTTACAAGTCTCCTTGCATAATAAATAGCAATAATGCAGTACCTAACTATACTACTGGAAATCATGGGAAATTAAATGATAAAAAATGTCGAAAACTAGTAACATCATTTTATCATTTTTTCAATTGTTTATAAAGATTAAAACAGTTTGCATTGCAATCAAGACGTGTTCAGAATAAAACTTCGCAAACTCGGTTCAAGTTCATGGATTTTGCTGGGAAAATAATAACAGATTGTAACTTTAATTGCGAAATTTAATCCATCTCAGGCAGGCAGATTATATACCAACAAAAATGCTTTCGGGTGTGGGAAATCTAAGTAGGCACTCTGGAATCATTTTTATACATAATTTTGGAGGAAAATTTCTATGAAAATGAGAACCGAAGTGTATAAGAAAATTTGGGTTAAAAATTTTGCGTAACTCTTTCAAGTAAAGACAACCTCCCCAAAACCCTTTAGCAGCTCCACCTTTATAATGATCATGATTGACAGTTAAAATCTCTTCCTATATAAGTCGATACATACACAGAATAAAATATTGAATTGACTCGAATTGCAGATCCCTCGATGTAAAGTAGTAATCCCCTGTCAAACAACCCAACCTTGCAAAAAGTATGAAATCTGTGTCTACAAGGCAAGATGCTCACACTGTAGTACCTCGAAACAAAGTTGATCCAGAAAACCGGACCAGATAAAACGAGATGCCAGAAACTTCCGAATAATCTTTTTTATCAGAGAGTCTGCCATATAAAATGTCTACAACAGTGCGTACATATATAATGTACATATGGGTATAACAAATTCTACTACCCTATAGAACTTAGAACTACTACTGGTAGCAAGCAAGAAGCAATAAATGATTTCATCTTAACAAAGAGAAAGGCTAAAAGCGAGCCATCACCATCATCATCGATGATATGTGAGAACGCAGCAACAGATCAACTCCAGTTTTTTGGCACTAAACAAATGCAAGAAAAATGGATACGTAATGCTAATGAAGGATAAAGAATGCTACTGGAGCTGTTTTATTATTTCTACTTTTTGATTCCTGAAGATTAATTTGGAAGATGAGGTTGCGTTTGGAATACATTATGCACACGTACACTTGCCACTTGTGCACATCTTAAAAGCAGAAACATGAAACTGAAACTGGATTGGAGGATGATCTACTTGTGATCTCACAGAATTACACAATTGCCGATCGTTAATAAACCAACTCTGGACTTCTGTTCAGTTTCCAGTTTCTGTGATCTATAAAAGTACACCTGCAACAATTAAAGGCTTCTGTGAGCGTATTTGCATATACGGTTCAAACAGTTCAAAGTCTTCAAAGTAGGCACTTGTAATGTAAATCTTCTAATTCAACAGAACTTTTAATCATGATCCTTTTACTAACGGTCAGGTGTGGTGTAGGTAAAGATTAGTCTTTAGCTTCAGGCTTACAATTTAATAAAGTTAGTTGTACATACAAAGACACAAATAAGTATGCCTATTTAAAGATGATTCTTCAAACGCTAATTGTAAACACACATTACATAAATTAGTGAAACAAAAATTAGTAAATACTATAGCATACTTATTAGGTCAAGTAATACAGATATATTAACATTAACTCTATTATTATTAAACTATCAACATCTGCACTCTGTACTAACGTTAACAGATTGCATATTGCAACTTCATACTTTTCATTAATCTCAAGAAGAAAAAATCAGATTTTTGTCCTTAAACAAGTTTCTTTTATGACAATGTTCTTGCTGTAGTATTACCCTTTAAATACTAACTAGGTATTAGTATTTTTATCTTCATCTTTGTGCATCTGTGGACTGTGAATGTAGATTTATTTTTATATTCACAAATACGTACAGATATTATGCATACAGTTTAAAAATGAACCTGTTGCTCCCGCAGCCAAGAATCAAGATCAAGAGTCAACATAAGGCTTCGTACACAATAACAGAACATAAATATGCAAACTATCTCAACTGAAAAAGAGTTTTGCATGAGATGGGATGGGGAAAGCATGAAGAGTGCATTATACAAGTTGAATGATACAACTGAAAGGGTTAAAGAGAAGACACCTGCCGTCTGATAGTTCAAGCAGTTTTTTACCTTTACAGCTTACAAGCTTTATATAGTTACAGTCAGTGTATGTAAAATGTAATGCAATAAAGAGTAAAGTGTACATACAATAAACACTAACCGACATAACTTCAATTCAACAACGGATGGTAGTAGTAGCTAAAAAGCTAAAGCTAAGCGATCCACCTACATGTACATGTGCAACTAAATAATACACAAGAGCATCTGCCAATATTTCTACAACAGTCCTAGCAAAGCTAAAAGCATTGAACGTATAGACGGTTACCTTTTTCTACACACACTGCATATTGCATTCCAAACCGTCCATCCACATTATACAGATCCACAATGCTTCTTTTACAATACAACTACACATAACATTAGAGGAGCCTTTTTGCAGGTGTGTGTAATGTAAGGTGGAAATATCCAAGTTGTTTCTGTTTGGGTTTGTTTTGTCAACAAAATAAAGTGTAGCGTTTTGCGGTAACACAGGTGTGGTCACGATCACACAAACAGTGGCTTCATAAAATTTTAAATTCAGTTGTTTGTGACAATAGGATATTGAAATTGTATTTAGCGTTTAGGACTTATAAAGACATGTGAAATAGCAACAGGATAGATTTATTTTTGTTTTTTGTTGTTACACGTTGTTTTGTAAAGTTGTTGACAGACTCAGACTGACAGATCGGGTTAATTTATCAGTGCATAATGCATTGCAGGCTTTGTTAAAGTGTTAGTTATGTAATTCAGTGCTAAAGAGGTTGCTTGTTTATTATTAAATATAATTATTATTACCAAGTAAGAATTTTGTGCCATCAATCTTAAAGATGTCTTCGTCCCACGGAGAAAAGTTTGAAATACAAATTCCTAAAGCATCAAGTAAGCAATTGAATAGTCCAATTTTATCATCTTTAACGTGCGATTATAATTAACTCAGAGAAGAGTAAAAGTTTTTAAGTAATACCATTGCTAAAAATTCTGTATCCTAAAATATTGTATCGTAAAATATTTTGTCTAATTTTTTCTAATTTACAGGTGTATTGGTGTATGGGGGCTTACTGACGTACACAGGTGGTATATTACTGCTAATAGCGTTTGCAAGGTAAATTGACACTCTGTAATAAAATATCGATGTATAGTATATATAATTGATTCGTGTAAGTATTTTTCAGCATTTTTTTTGGTTGAGAAGGAAAATAAATAACAATTTGTATTTTTACAGTCCTTACTGGCTTGTGTCGTGGGAATATACATTCAGCCCTTTTCAGAACATGGGGCTATGGGAATTCTGTTTTAAAGATTATCGACATCCCAATTTCCAATTTGACCAGTTGTTTACCGGATGCCATTATGTATTCAGCAAAGAATATCAAGTTATTCGGGAATGGCTTCTACCGGGTAGGCTATTGGATTAGAATTAATTTTTATTGATAATATTATGTAGTTATTAAAGCATTTGCTGACTTGACACAATATTTTAATTACACCCCTACTTTTAAATTGCAGGTTGGCTGATGACAGTTCAAGCGTTTTATACGTTGGCTTTTATGAGTTCATTTGGGACACAAATTTTACTTGCATTCCTTGTGGTCCGCTGGCCCATGAAACTCGTTATACGAAATGAGTGGTTCATTACAATGGTCTGTTTCGGAGGAAATGCTGCAACTGGTATGAAAAATACAATCTGTAATAGTAAAGATCATTTATGCAATAATATAAACACGTTATTAATCTTTTGGTGCCTTAAAACAGCTGCCCTGATCTTTTTGTCCGTTGCCATTTTCGGAGGAGAGTGCTATCGACGTGACTGGGTTCAATATCCAAATTACAATTATTTGTCATGGGTAAGGACAATAAATATACTCTTTTGAATTTAAATTATTATTAAATCTTCACCTGATGTTAATTTTTCGAATCAATTATAATTTCAGGCCTACGCATTTGCTATTGGATCAATGTTAGTTCATGGTGTGGCAGCTGCAGCTCTGTTTTTCGAAGCAAAGGAGGCTAAAGACCGTCGTTTGGAAAATGATGGTCATTTGGGTCTGCAAATGCATCAGACTGGCATGGGTGGAATGTCAAATCCAGGCTCTGACACTCATCACTTTGTCTAAGCTAAATCTCAAGCCATTTCAAAATGGGAACATTAATTTTTAACTTATTCTGGCAAGGAATTTGTCAGCAATGTAACAACTTTTAACTTGCATTATTAGCTAATCTATAATCACATTGTTTATGACTATAGATCGTACTTGAATCTGTCTCTCTAAAAGAGCTAAACACTAGACTGTAAATAATAGTACACATTAGTTAGATTATACCATTACAGATTTACTTCACAAAGTTTGTAATGGTTATACTTACAAGGTTTGTGTGAACTTTCTGAAGTATGAGTTGTAGTATTGAATCTCGTGTGTGACTGCACTGGAATGTGAATCCGGGTTTAAATCCTTTAGATCTAGGGAGTAAATCTCTTCAATTGTTTTAGATCTGTATCCTGAGGCTTTTGCTATAAAAATTAATTTGTTATAAAAGGTAGCTATACGAAGTAGTGAATGTTGGCCAAAATGCTGTCTATATCTGGTATCGATTGTTAGTAGTAATGAGATATAAAGCTATTGTTATTACACTGCTAAACTCATAGACAAAGAAAAAACTAGATTTTATATATGAGACAAGATACTTAATACCTTTAGAACAATTTTTACATCTTTGTATATGTAATAATATAGTAATGTTACAGAATTGAAATGAAATACCTGTGAAAAGTTAAAATTGTAAAATGTTTATGAATATTAATTTCCATACGTAATAGAGCCATGGAACACATCATGTGAATTATGCGAGCATACTATGTGTTATATAATATCATTATCATTAGAATCATTACAATTAAACATGAATCCATCCAATCCAACTGTAATAAAAAATGTTATACGTATACTTACAAATGAAAATGAATTCTATATATGCAAAAATATACCATAAACTATAAATCTAAACCCTGTATTTATGTATCTGCAAATAAATGAATATGAAGGAATAAAGGAAAAATATCTTCTTACTTCACAATATGCATTACATAATCAGATAATAAGGTCAAAATCTACATTTCCAAGTTTTTGTGCCTAATGTCTTGCATTTTATGCTTCATTCTCAAAGAAAGTACTAATTTTATAAAACAGAATGGATGGTTGTACACAAAGAATACAAACTAAACAGTGCTCTAGACAAAACTCCACAAATCACCTCAACAAGCCGGGAACGATTCAACATTCGCATATATAGACAAAAGAAGAATTCAACATCACTTCGACACATTCAAAGAATTCAAAGAGATTACTTTTGATTCTGTTTTTAAAATCCGTCATCACATCAACTACAAGGTCAAAGGTAAAAATAATGCAAACATTTATCATTTATATAAAGATAAAGCCCATTTAATATACGCTAGTGTTAATATAAGTTGACATCTTCTGTATTAAAGAAGTTCGGATCATATTAAATATACAAGGGTGACGTGTCGTGTCCAGCTTTTTGTACAGATGTCTAATATTGTCTAGTAATGCATATAAATATCATATTAATCTTTGTACATGTTTTTGCAAATTATGTTCATTCATGCGTATAAATTAAATATTATTAAGCATTGCACATAGGTTTCATTTGCGTAAGTTATTAAAGTGCGATGAAATGAAATGTGAAATGCAAACAGTCTTGTCTGGTACCTACACCGACACAGTATATATAGCAATAATATTCCTAGCTTTTACTAATTGCTAAGTGAATCGCTTGTAAAATTGTAGACAAACTATAGAAGTAACACACACACATAATATTAGATGAGATTGTAAATGTAAATGAGCTTTTTTCACTTACGTTTTATTACTGTTTTTACAGGTATTCGGTGTTCCAGGTGCGGGTTCCTGCAGAAATAATTTTTTACTTCATTTGTTTTGTAAAGAAGTAGGTACGGAAGGAAGTATCAAATATTTATAGATTTTGTGGGCTGAATGCGGTTACAAGACCAAAACAGGTAATGCTCAATTAACGTTGACATACACTTATGTATTTACATGAATACAATTTAACTATGCAAGTTTATATATGTTATTAATATTATTTACCAAGATTGTTTTCATTTCTTTACAGTAAAACGCTTCCCAGTGATCTGTGAAGGTTAAAATCTTCACACTTCATGTTTTGAAACTCGGAAAACACCCCACGCAACCGTAAAAGGAGCTTGAGGAACACGATGGTGTGTTGTATATGGTCAATATTATTTGCTTTAATCACGTTAGGGCTAATATTCGTACTTGTAGTATGTGTAGTATTACGTATGGGAGATCCTTATGCCAAAACTGTGATTCACGACAAAGAAAAATATTTTGAAGATTCCAAGACGAAAATACAATGTCCGTTTCCTTCGTTGTCAGATACGCCATCAGTATCTTTATCTGTGATAGTACCAGCTTATTTCGAAGAACAAAGATTGCCACCAATGCTAGATGACTGTTTTGAATATCTGGAAAGAAGATGTAGGAATGAACCAAAATTTTCATATGAAGTTATCGTTGTTAATGATGGAAGTACTGACGGAACTGCCAATGTCGTTATGGACTATGCCGAGAGATATGGAAGTGACAAACTTCGCTTACTGAATTTAGTCAAAAACAGGGGTAAGGGTGGCGCAGTACGAATTGGAGTTCAAAGCTGTAGAGGTTCTTCCATTCTTTTTGCTGATGCTGATGGTGCTACACGATTTTCTGACTTGGACAAGCTATATTCCGCAATGCACCAAATTGTTCAGAAAGCCCATTTTGAAGAACCAGAATGGAAATTACCCCTTGTTGTTTGTGGGTCTAGGGCTCATTTGGAACAAGAATCAGTAGCCCATCGTTCATTCTTTCGGACAATATTGATGCACGGATTTCATTTTTTGGTTTGGCTTTTTACGGTTCGTGGTATCCGTGATACTCAATGTGGATTCAAACTATTTTCACGTTCAGCTGCGAGGACCCTCTTCCCCAATTTACATATAGAGCGCTGGGCTTTCGATGTGGAACTTTTGTACATTGCACAAAAATTAAACATTCCTATTGATGAAGTTGCCGTTTACTGGACTGAAATCGATGGATCTAAAGTTACTCCTGTTTGGAGCTGGTTGCAGATGGGTATGGATTTAGTTTTAATCTGGCTACGTTACACAATCGGTGCATGGAAAATAATAACCAAAGGGGATTAATAAAAAATGTCTATATACTTAGAATAGTACTAAAAAGAAACTCGTAGATTTAGCTTTGTAATGTGTCTGTACAAGTCTCGGTATACATATATAATATTATTGTATACTACACATGAACACATAATAATATGTCATGTCTGATTGTGAGTTCAAATAGTACATTGTCGTAAGAAATTATCAGTGAAGTGAGTAGGTACAGTTTATATTATGATTCCTATAAATTAATTTTGTTTAAAAACCAGAAATTGTACCTGTTACTTTGTACATCACATCTGTTCACCTGTATGGTTAAGCTTGGGTTTTCAATGACTAAAAGCAAAGTATTTAATAAACTGTTGTTAATATATAATATCAAGTTAATTGATTATGTGCTTTTAAATCCACATTACATAATAGCATTTACATAGTAAAAAACCAAATATATACTACTAATAGCTGTACTGTACAGTAATCATTAGGTGCTAGGTATTTACATTAGATAGCACAATATAGGTCTCAATAATTGCAATTAAATCTATTATAACGAAAGTAGCAATTCTAGAAGCTTATATTTATTGAAAACTTCATTAATTGTTAATCAAATCAGTGAGTGTTTATACATGTTTGCATTGCTATTTGTTTTTCAAAGTGTTTACAGTAAATTAATATCTACATAATACAGTCATTTTATTGTAAGCTGTGAAAATTTTAATGTAAATTTATACAATTAGTAAGGCTCATTAAATGCACTGAATGTTTAATAGAAATTATATTGGAAGAAATAAATGTGGTAAAAGTAATGTGTGCACAGTACACATACTAGTTTGTAAAATATGACATGTTACATCGCTAAATTTTTTATTTCACTTATTCTTCATCTGTGTACGACGTACTATCCGATCTTTTGAGATCTTCATCCGAATGGTACGGAGTAGCAGCCCAGGGCAAGGAACAATCATTAGCGTCAGTAATAACAACCGACGGAGATATAGAGACATGACTTTCTTTTCTCAGGGCCAGTAAAACAATTTTATCTTTATTATCCCTGTATGCCTTCAAACACATTTCTGCACATAGCGAAATAAAACCGCAGAAGAAGCCGCCAACAACGATGATCAAGCATAATTTCAAGTTGTCTATGCTTAATCCTCTGTATTTTCGTTTGCGATTTTTGTTAGGAGCTTTAAGGGCAGCCTCGAAAAGAATGTTGCTTAACCATTTCTCAATAAGACCAGAATTTTGCATGCGACGAATCACCTTCAGTAACAAAATTAACGGAAGTTCTCAGTATAATTCACACTCATGAGTACTGAGATTTATGTGCATAATATTTTAATGATATGATCATACCTGATTAAATCTATCTTGGAACGGGGATCCAATGGGCATGATAAACCCAACGTTGTAGATTGTAGGACATTCTTTTGCAATAGAAATAGATGATGAATATCCATCGTAGTAACGTGAGTTAGCAGCGTAACTTAAATACTTCCTACTGTCCAAAACTGCAAAATCGCCATCCAGAGCAACTCGATCCAAAGCAGTGGTTATATTGGTTAAGGGCTCAAATCTTTCAAAGAGAACTAAATCGTCCTCGTCCTGTGTGCCTGAGGTATTCGTGAATGTTTGCAGAGTTTCCTGTTAATAAAACACAATGTAGCATCAATTGTATAAACTTTTGATTCAAACAGGCACTTACATTAAAACCGCCCCAATCCAATCCAGCTCTGACGAGTTGTCTGATCGTGTCAATTCTGAAACTAGATGGTCCAATAGTAAGAGACACGATGAGAGCCACCTTGTTAATTCACAAACGGATAATTAGTATTAATATTTCTTTCCATTTAATTACTTAATGTAGGCAAATGTATAGAATATCATAAAAATTACTCGATATAGGATAGCAGCCAGCCAACAGAACAGTAACCATGAAATAATGAAGGCTCTTAAAGCTGAACTTTTGGCCTTGGGTGGCTTTTGTGTGGCGACCATAGAACCCAAAGCGTAGTAGATTCCTTTGGCAATTGAGAAACTTTGATCGTGTGACAGTGGACGTGTAATTAGGGAAAATGTAGGTCCAGCTACAAAAGCCATGGCTAAAATACATGCCCAAACTTTCCATGAAAAAGGCAAAATCAATCCAAGCCAGTGCTGCAAAGCTTCAGGCCTAGGAACCGCAAAACAGCCTTTGTCTTGATCGTATGGAGTTGATACATCCACTGCCTTTAGTTTAAAGTTTAACGAATAGTAATTCGCATTTCACTCATCAAATCAAGATTCATGTATTACTGTAATCTGAAACTATTTAATAAAAGATTTAGCATCGCTTTTTTACTTTTTCTCTGTTGTCCAACAAGAAAATACTAGCAAAGCCAATGTCTGCATGTCTTTGGGTCTCTCCGATTAATCCTGTCCATGTATTATTTCCTAACTACAAAGAACACAATTTAAAAATAAGAAAGTTTGAAGAATATGTAGATATAATTTAAATCATACTACATATGCAATCTATCAAGGGAGTATCCAGGATTGCAGGTGCCAGGGGGTATAATAGAAATCTGAATGGGGCACGTTCCCCTAGAGCACATTTATCTGTAGATACGCCCTTTGAATATATGTATGGGTATTAATTAGTATCTAAAGAATGGAGTAAGACAAGTTAGACAAAAGCTCACGTTTATTCCCCAACGTTCCCCTTCAGGAGGTTCGTAAAACTCATATGTGAAATTCATGATTTTTGACAACTCTTGAAATATCATCACCTCCAAACCAGTATAGGTGTAATTACCTGGAGAAATTTGCGTTTTAATTACCAGAGGTGGAAAATCAAAAACACACGCTCTGAGTTTATGAGCTCGCATGTTATCAATCGTTGGAATGAAAAGAGGTCTTTGCAACATCACATATTCTGCATTGGCCCATCTTGCTACATAAAATTGTTTCGGCTGTCCCGGTATAGGATATGGATCTAAAGCTGCTATTTGCAGACCAACTGATGGAATGAGCTGCATGTTTAAAATTAAATCTTTTCTACAAAATGTATCAACCACAAGAGATGTTATTTTATTTGAAGTCGAGGCATCAAAACTTTTACCTCGTTGTTTTCTGCGGTTGAGTTAGTAGTTTGATTTGCTGATTTGCTGTCAGCTCTCACCTCTACTTCAGTAACAACAACCCCGTTAAATATCTTCTCTCTTTCCATTATTTCCAAAATTCCCTGCAAATGAAAAATCATTTTACTTGGAATTTTAAAACTAAATTACTACGAAATACCAATTGAAAGGTATTTCTACAATTTTCATTCAGTCATGTTATTTGGAATATGAAATAAAACCTTTCCTGGGTCTCGAGCTTTTTCTTTCACCAAAACGACAAATCTAGCTCTGGCAGAAAACCACCTGCATGTCGAAATAATAAAATTTCCAATATCTTTTAATGAAAATTATTCAATTCCTGAATTCATAATAAGAAAGTCCTTTAATTACGGATATAAGGAGGTAGATTCCAATACGTTGTCAAATGCTTCTTCATCTTTCACAAACACGATGAATGCAGTAGCTTTAGGTAAAATTTTATGTGTGAAATGATCCGCCGGTTCTGTAAGAAAAGGGATATATCCTTTTAAAGATTATTGGACAACAGAACAATAAAAAGGTGCACCGGAGTACACTGCGTGGATGCATTAATAATTGTTGAAAATGAATTAAAGAATTTCCTTACTGGATCTTATCTTTTTGCCAAGCTCTCTGTCCAAAGGAAAAAAATACGTGATGAACGATTTGGAAGATACCTTGCCCAACTTAGCAATCATTTCCGAAATTTCCCATGACTCGTCATACACTATCATTATCTGTGCAAAATTGTATTAATATTCTCAGCTATATGAAATGATTTAATTCAATTGTTTCAAACTCACTTGACTTGCGTCTGCGAAATATTCATTTGCGATACCAGTTAAAAATTCATCAAGTCCTCTTCCACCACCACGTCCCATACCGATATTGTCTCTGTCGTCTATGCATTTCGAAATTGCGTAAAATAATGCAAATCCTGTCAGATTTGATGCAGGATACGCAAAATGAGTCTGACAATGCTCTAAGGAAGTTAACATGATGAATAAGAAAGTGTATGCAAAAAGTCCAGACTTTTATAAACTTCTCCATTCTTCATACTATCAAAAAAATCGAATGTATCCTATCGAATGTGTCTTTAGTTTGAGTGATTTCATTTGTTTCAATATATTGAGACTGACAGACCTTTATTGACATCTTGTCCATGTAAAACCACGCAATAGGAAATCTAATTTCTAATTTATAAGTAATTTTCACTTGTAATTCATGATCCTGACTTTCCTGACCTGACATGTACTAGAAAGTTTTGTGGAAATCTTTAATTATTTATGCACTTCTATTTATATGAACTTTGATAAAAGTAAATCATTAATTAAAAAGAGGCAACTTTATTAAGTATTCTCTTTTGCTTTACCCTAACGTGTTACATACAATTGAGGCATTAATGATCTACGCTATAGCACTCTACATTACGCAACAATACAACTTGCTGGGTTGTATAAAAAATATGTACAACCAACACCGCTACACTATACAAGTATAGTTAACAAAAATAATACTTAATACAACATGTACTTATTTAACAATTATATTTAATTTAGTTTAGCTGTAAAAGAAAATACTGCTCCAGTATGTCCTCCCATCGATATGCATTTCGAATCCAGAACGCATCTGTAACAAAATTATGCATTAAAATATTCATACACAGAAAAAGTAATCTCAGTCTCAGTAGATGTACTTCATACTAAAAGCGCCCTTACCCTATTTTTAGGTTATCTGGTTCAAAATGCAAACTGCGTGCTACAACAGACAGTTCATCAGGAACTTTTGCAAAACACGAGACGTCAACCTCCTGAGCACTGTCTCCAAAGTTGGTCACGATCAGTAGAGCGTTGCCATTATCCTTAGTAATTCTACAAAGGAGATAAAATGCATTTAGTATTGTATTTGCATATCATTGAAATAAATATTAACAATATATCGTGTGCTATCGATTACTTCGCAGAATAGTATTGACATACATTTCAGTAATATTGACATAAGGACAGCCAACTACATGTATTCAGAAATGTCATTTGGTTTGCCCTACCTTGTGAATGCGAAAACTTTATTTTCATTGAGACACCTTAGCTCGATATCGCCATTGTTCCTGACTTTGACTAATTCCCTGTAGGTTTTAAGATGACTTTCGCCAATTTTCTTTTGATAATTCACATTTAATGTTTCGTATCCCTCATGAATGGGCAGCCATGTCTGATTTGCACTGGAAAATCCTACATTGGCCCAATTAAACTCATTCATTCACAAAATGTTGCTTTAACTCAAATATCAGAGAAAGTAAAAACTGCAAAAAAGGCTTTTTGCATGTATTATTGATGCAAAAAATGAGGAGAAGGTAGATAGATACCTGCATTTTTCTCGTCAGTCCATAACATGGGCGTTCTACAGGGATCTCTTGAATATTTTATGTATTTAAGTGGTCCTGCATTGAGTCCTGCTGGATCCACTGTGTTTTCCCATGAAATATGATTATTTTGTAATCCCAATTCCTCTCCATAATATGTGACGGCAGTTCCGGGTAAGAGCAGGACAATCATATTGAATAAATCAATAGATTCAATTCCCAGTCTTGTGGAAATTCTGGGTCGGTCATGGTTTCCAACCTTCTCAAAATAAATCAATATTGCTGATCACAACTCTGCAAACTCCACATCCGTTATTCGCAAGAAAACATGTAAAATGACTTACCACCCAATTGGGCCAGCAACCTTTAGGCATTACATCCAACCAATGTTCTACCATGAAGTAAACATCAGTAGCGTTAAATTCCGGTTCCAATTCCATTAGGTCAAAATTAAAAGGAAAATGCCCAATAGGATTTTCCACCGTTCCATAATATTTCATCAAAGTTCTTGCTTCCATGTAGGCTTCAATTACCAAAATCCTTAAACCAAATTAGGCAAATTAATTATCTTTAAGTCCTTATAATAACTTTGGATTTCTAAGCTTTAACAGTAAATTGTTTACAAAGATAAATATTATGAATTGGTATATAGTTGTGATTCGCTATTACATATATCTAACCCTAATATCCAAACAGATATTTATTAGCTAAAAATAATGCTATATACTCTAAATATATGTACCTTGTGAATCCATCGATTTTAGTAAAAGAGTCGCAAACTTGTCTAAATGATGCTAGGATGTCAAGAACACCGGGTAAGTCGTAAGTACAACTGTGATCCCAAAAGGAGTACTCATTTTCTTCAACTGAAATATCAATTAGTTCTTTAGTCGGAATCTCATCTTTAAATTCTTCATCTTCGAGAAGATGTGAAACAGCATCAAGACGAAAACCATCTACTCCCAGGCTTAACCAAAATTGTAGGATTTTCTTCATTTCTTCAACTACTAAAATATTTCTAAAATTTAGGTCGGGTTGCTCTTTGGTGAACTGGTGTAAATAAAATTCTTGTCGTTGAGAATTAAATGTCCAAGCTGCTCCTCCGAACACGCTTACCTTTAAAAATATAATATGTCAATAATAATTATTTTCTTTTTCGATAACAAATTGAATTTGTCCCTTTAAAACGCTGGGATATGCAGATATGCTTAATAGGCTTTAATAGGTCTGAGCATTTCAATTGCTTTACCCAATTATTTGGAGGAATCGGGTTTCCGTCTTTGTCTTTGCCTTTCATTGGTTTCCAAATGTAATAGTCGCTATATGGAATTTCTTTTTCGACAGATCTTAGAAACCAATCATGTTGGTCACTTGTGTGATTCGGTACAAAGTCCATGATCATCTTAAGTCCTGTGTTATAAGGTTTGAATAAATAAAAATATGAATCTGAACTGAACTGTACAATTGTGTGTAAAAACAAAAGTTTCATTCTGATGCTACTATTACCCTTATTCTTCATTTCTGCAATTAAACTTTTGAAATCATCCAGAGTTCCAAAAATTGGGTCAATATCCATGAAATCAGAAACATCGTAACCGAAATCTTTCATTGGTGATTTGTAGAAAGGGGTTATCCAAAGAGTTTCTACTCCTAAATACTCAAAGTAGTCTAATTTGGATTTGATACCTAAAGAATTGAAGAAAAGACGGATAAACTTATTATAATTTTACAGATGCAGAATCGAATATACATATTTGTATATAGGTGAATAAAACTTTTTACACGGATGAGTATGAGATTCACAAGTACATTTATTAATTGTGTGGATGTTTATTACCATTTAAATCTCCAATTCCATCACCGTTTGAATCACAGAAGGATCGTATGTAAACTTCATAGATGACAGTAGACTTCCACCATTCAGTACCCTCAGAGTGAATGTCATAACTATTGTGCAATTTGAAATTCAATTTGTCTTTAGTATTTGAAGGGTTTGTTTTTGATTTCTTATACATCCCTTCTGCTTTCATAGGTGCTGGATCTTCCTGATTTTCGTTAAGCATCTTTAACAAATGTTTGAAACAAAATGTTGTCGATTCTACGATTATAATGTCTCCGTGGTTTATTAACAGCTTTTATGCTTTTGTACGGGATTAAAAGCGTTGGTTCAGCTAACAACTGTGTACATGTACTTACAATAACTTCTTGAACTGCTGTTATTATTTGCCGGGTTCATTTACGACATAGAACGTGCAGATTGCGATACAGCGAGCCGGATGATTCTAAAGCAAATGTACATGCTGCATCGTGCATCCTTGAGATACTTGTTCTGGCATAAAATATTTAGGTATGGTATATCTCTGCAATCTTGGCTTTGGAATTTATAACAGTTTTTACAGAATTTTGTTGTTTTAGTCTTCACATTCATAACACTTCAAAAATATTTCGATTTAAAAAAATTATCTGCAGGTGTTAGCAAATTATCTCCCTTGTAAAGGGTAAGCGTTTTCATGGGAAAGATTCCCTGTAGGAAATGTTGTCCAATGCAAATAGGATGACATGGAAATATCTACATACTAACTATACGCATACTAGACTAACTAGACTCCTCAGGTGACAGGTGTATATCCACGTTCCTATCAAGGGCATATCTAGAATCCTGAAATTGGGAGGGCTCGAGCGACTCCGGAGGGTCTCAGAGTCTCAGAGTAAACAATGAATACATTTCCGGCCCCTTTATTCGGGAGTGTATGGGAGGGGCTCAAGCCCGATGATCCCATACGTAGATACGCCCTTGGACACTGTCTTACCGTGGTTAAAAACGCGTTCATTAAGATTCTGGAAATATAAAAGAATTTTTGGGGATCTATAAACCATTATATCGATGTAATGTATTGCACTATCGTGGTCCTAGCCATTTGGCTCTATTCAAACAATTGAAATAATAAAAAATTGAGACTGATAATAAACAAATTTTTTATTACGGAACAATAAATATAACTGAATTACGGAATAAAAATTAAATAATTAATAATTTGTGACTTAAACATGATTTTGCTATTGTTTATTTATTATAAAACTC
The DNA here is from genome assembly GCA_019776165.1 of Pogonognathellus flavescens. NCBI lineage: Eukaryota > Metazoa > Arthropoda > Collembola > Entomobryomorpha > Tomoceridae > Pogonognathellus > Pogonognathellus flavescens. Next base: position 29,287 of record JABASD010000856.1, on the reverse strand, counting down.
GATTTGTACTCAATCCATTGATTTCTCTCCTTGGCGTATTTGGGTCCCCAATGTTTACTTGGTTGAACGGATTCAAGAATTTTCTATGAATACGAACAGTTAATTGAACTTTAATGGTTCTGCCAAACATAATAGGAATGTTCAAAATTATAATTTCTTAAAATCTTATTACCCCTCTTAACGTAGGAGCCTTTCTAGTCAATACAGCATGAATTCCCCAAGCAGGCAACATTGACAGAGCGATAGCAGCCAAAATCCAACCAGAATCTATAAATTCGAGTCAGTATTATTTTTTGCATATTTTCACTAAACTACATTACCCACTAATTTTGCATCAACAATTTTGATAGTTATATGAACTCACAAATGGCACTGGATGGATAACTCACGCCTTCATGAGTTAATTCTTCATTTGTGACAGCCCAGTAAATAAGAATTCCAAACAAACCTACGGGACTATAAAATTAAAACATTAAAATTAATAAACCAATACTACTAGTTGAAATTCTTTAAATTTTTTTACAAAGTTCTTAGAATCCTTACATGAAAAATCCCCAACAAAATTTCCAGTAAAATCCAGGTTTAGTACCCAACATAAATTCAATATCTCGACAGAAATTATTCAGTCCATACACGTATGAAATGGCACCGACTTCCACCATCGCCATAACATAAATAACCTAAAGCAGTAGGGAAAACCTTCTTTAAATGCTCATAATATTTTTATACAGCAAATTATATAAATTCATAATAATCTAATCAAAAATTTAATCAGTTTTAGCACTTACAAAGTTGGCTCCCATTGTGTCGACCCTTTAAAATGTCAAAAATAAATATTTTACTTTATATTTATTAATAATAAGTCGAAAAGAAATAAAAATATTCTATTAATGAATGTAAATGTTACTAACAAGGTAAGTAGAAACTGTCCTCCCTGTAACCAACAATGACATTATAAATTAGAATTTTTCTCGATTTATGGATTTCAATATTTTGTAAAACTAATTATTTAATGTGGCCTACTAAGCTATGGTGTATAGCTTACCGGTGTAACATACATAAGGCCGACAAGAAATCCTATGACGCATACTACTGTTGTCACTTGCCATCGTACCAACCTGGGAAACTGATCGCAAATAATTGTAATGACACCGCCTGTGAGAGATGTAGCTCATCCGATTCCCAATGTGAACAACATAAGAAAAAACAGCACTGCGAAAAGCTACAAATGTAATCTTAAGGTTAATTTGAGTGAGAATTATTTAAAATATTTAAAGCTGCGTAAACAGAAAATTCATTTTAATTGCAATACCTGAGGAACCACATCAAATTTTGCTATAGCATCCGGATATGATATGAATGCTAAACCGGGTCCACCTTTTGCCACATCTGCTATAGGGACACCACCCATTTCATAAGACAGGTTTCCTAGTACACTGAAGATCGTTACACCAGCTAATCTAAAATGTCAGAAAATTTTCGTCAAATTAAATTATATTCGTTTTAGTACTTAATAGAGATATAATTTATAATTACTTACACACTTGTGAACGTGTCCATCAATGATATAATTAAAGCATCCCTAGAAAATGATATTTTGAAGAGTGATTTAATATGATTATTTTCATAATTAATTTAATTGTATATAAAGATTATAATAATAATATTATGGGATGTTAGATATCAAAATCAAGGGCGTATCTATAATTTTGTATTGGGGGGAGGGCTCAAAGACCAGAAAATGACAAAATAACCCCTATTTTCCGGAATAAGAGGGGGGGGGGCTCAAACCCGATGAACCCATAAGTAGATACGCCCTTGGTCAAAATAGCAACTGTGTTTTCAACCTGTTAATATTGTGACGAAATGGATTATAAGATGAAAACATAATGATTGGACCGAATCCAGTTGCCAGTGAAAAGAAACATTGACCAACTGCTGCAAACCATACCTAAAAATATTTCATGAATTTCTCAAAAATTGTAGATTAGATTAATTAAATTTAGATCAAGCAAGTAATATTAAAATTTTATTGGTACTTGAGGCTTTAGGATTTTGTCCCACTGTGGTGTAATGAAAAATTCAATTCCATCCCAAGCACCAGGTAAAGTAACTCCACGAATCAATAGTATGAACAGTACAACGTAGGGGAAAATAGCCGTGAAATAAGCGACTTTTCCACTGCTTTTAACTCCTTTAATTAAGGATCTAACAAATAAAAAAATCATTGATTCTACATTCTTATGAAAACAAATGCATAATTTTTTTTAATAGTAATCCCTTTTTTGGATCCATAATAAACTCAAAATAAATATTAAAAGCATATCTCTAAGAACCTTAAGTGAAATTAATCATTGAATCAATTTTATTGCAGCCCATTTGCAGTTGCAAATGCAATTTTTTGTTACTTACAGTAGGACAGCAAGCCACGAAAAAGCTAAACAAAGAGTAAGTCGCCACTCTGGAGTTCCTATTCCATCATCTATGTTTTTATACTGTGGAAATGCTTCTTTTCTAATTAAAAGGAACATTCGGGGATATTTATTAATGTTTTCATATAATGTAATAAAAAATTGTGATTTGGGAAAAATTACTTAAAAAATTACTCATAATAAAGTTGAGACGTGCTGGATTTATTAGGACCAACGTATTTATTGTCTTCGCAATAAAATATTGCCGTTCCATTAACCTCATCTGTGTTATTGTTCCAGCTATCTCTACAGTCAGCCCATGGTACAGTTTTGGCAAAGGACGCAAAGAAGTAAAATGTTGTGAGTGCCATAAGCGAGCAATAGTATGAGACGACACAAACAACACCAACAGTAGAACCGTAAGCAACACCTAAAATATAAATGTCATTAATTTCACGTGCAATTCTTTAATAAAAAATATTTCATTTGTTATCAAATTAACCTTTAAAGAGGGGAGCCATAGCCCAGATTTTGGTTTGCCCATAACTAGTGAATTGTCCGAGGCACATTTCCAGATAATAAATAGGGCGTCCAATAAATATTAATACTATAAAATACGGAATCAAAAATGCCCCTCCACCATTTTCATACGCAGTAAATGGAAACCTGTAAAGTATTACATAATTGGTGTTTAAAATGCATTCAGACGAAAGTGCAGTTTTTAACTGTCTGCATTATAAGGTTTATTATTTTACCTCCAAACGTTTCCTAAACCGACACTCATACTTATACAAGATAAAAGAAATTCAAGTTGGCTATCCCAAAGATCTCTAGTACCTCCTTCCTCTTCTTCCATGCCTGCAGCCGGTATCGGTGCTCCGTGGTACACGGTATTATTAGCAGTACCATTTTCAGCATCCTGTTTGACAATATATATCGGTATTTGTAAATGTAACAGTAAATTATGTTTCGTCAGCTTCACTCAATTTAATTAATGCGCATTAAACCATTTATTGTCAAATAAAATTGAATCGTGAATAATGCAGCATAAACAATACCTTCATATTTCCATTAACTGTTGACAATTTTCGTATACCATCATAATGCGGAGGTGGTGCATCTTGTTCATTGTTTTCAAAGGACATGTTGTCTTGCCCCTGTCCTCCCATCTGAAACAATTTATTTTTTAAAGTAATTACACTAATTAAAGTAAAGTTGGAAGTATTTATCCCATTCAAAATTGGATTCGAAACCAATTGTAACCCAAAAATTGATTCAAGGGCGTATCTAATATATAGTAGCTACTATGCTAAGTACGCTTTTTAGCGTGTTCATATTGACTTATTAATTACTTTATTTTTAAACAGTTTTATTTGTTATTTCTACCAGTTAACATGATTCGATAGAATTCTGAGTTCATCACGGCTATCATTATAATTGTATGACAGAAATCGGGAAATAAACTATAATAAACATGAGCGTATCTAAGTATAGGCCAACTGGCTGCAGCATTTTTAATAATATAATATACTCATAATAATAATAATATAATAATAATAATAATAATTAATAATAATTTTACTTTATTGATGTGTTTAATATTTTTAGACCCATGCTTATTATCTGTTTCCAAAATCTCACATACAAGAGCGTATCTACGTATTAGCTCACGGGGCTTGAGTCCCACCAGACTTTGATAAAAGGGGTTGTTCGTAATATTGGCATTTNNNGGGCTTTGAGCCCCCCCCCCCCCCCCAGATGACTCGAGTCCCTCCTAGATACGCTCCTGCTCACGTAATACTAGTTTTTCACTGTGTATTAAAGACCTTTAATAAAGATGATATGATTTCTACTTTCTACTTGAAGTTGATCCATAATTAATGAAATAAGGATTTGAATTTTTAATTAAGAGACTGATGTTCATTATATAAATAGTTGTGTTTAGTTTTAACCTCAAAACCTGAAGCCACATTTTATTAAACTCAATACGCGTACATAATATGTAAATTGTATGCGATTTATCTCATTCATTTATTATTGTGATTGTGTGTAATTAAATGTTAACAGATAGCTGCAAATAATATAGTACTAAATACGATAAATATTAATGATGAGATATTTTTGTGAATAATTTTTACTTACTTTTTCAGAAGCACCTGAAGCGGCGCTACTTCGTTTCTTGGGACCCATAGTTTTGAACGAAAAACAATAAACTTAATAAATCATTATACTCGAATATGATGTGATCGCTACCTTCTTCTCTGAAAAACTAGATGAAGGCATTTGTTAACAATAGTTTATATGAAGATCCCACTTGGGTCTCATACATATCACTATGAGATTATGAGATTAACATGATTAGATTGATTAGCCAGAAATCACACTTATTAAAGCATTTAATGCAAGGGCGTACCAAGGATTTTGTAATGGGGGAAAGCTCAAGTCGTCTGGGGGCTCAGAGGTCAAAAATTTTACCGTCCCTTTTCCGGAATCTGGGGATGGGGGCTAAAGCCCTGTCAGCCCATACTAAGATACGCTCTTGATTTAGTGTAAACACAATTTGACAAGTATCCACGTAGGTACTTGGCATACCACAGTAATATTTGCATACTGTGTACAATTGGGTTGAACAAATAATTCCATGTCAAGTATTACTTCATCATAATTAATCAGATTAAAATGTAACCGAGCATTTCCATTGTTTAATGGTTTTTTTCAAAGAGAATTTCATTATTCACATTTACAAATTGCCTGATTGAATTGTCTTTAATAATTGTTTCGTCAATATATACCGACAACCGACTGTACTTACTGTACGATCATTATCATCAAAAATGGTAAATAACTACAATAGTGAAATTATGACACCATCATAAGAGGACTACTAGACTACCTCGCAAGCTGAAAGTTGGCTCATGAAGCAGTTATTTCTAACTGGATGATAATTACAGATTAGATATGAAGATAAAGATACGTACATGTGTTGTGTACTTGTGTAACATGTGTCGAATTTAAACTTTATATTTTTTTTCAATAATGCATGCAATTTCAAGAGAAATGAGTCGTATGTAAATCAGAAGTTTGCCGTATTCCAATAGCCTTGAACCAACACTTTACAAATACCAAAACGTGTCCGCCTGTTCATCGTCACGTTTTACTTTAAACGTATAATATAATGTGTCATCATCAGTTCCTAATCAACCTTCATAAATTCTCAACCTTTTTATATAATTTTCTCATTGAATGCAAAAAACAGTATTTTGAAAAGTATTTCGAAGAATTTTATGGATTAGTTGTGAAGGACTATTTACTAATACGATGTAGGCAGGTACCACATATATGGTTAAATCAATCTCATTAATTATCATTCAGATCTGCCATTCAATGAGTCTTATCTTCAGGTATGTTGTAATAATATTATTAAGTATAGTAGGTACTAGGTAGTAAATAGGTATGCATAAAGTACCTTCAGCAAATTACTATATTAAATACATTTGAGTTGCACATTAATTATTATTGCAGTGACTCAATAAAAAATAAGATGCAAACACTTCTGTTTCAGTTGCATGCAAGTATGACGTATGAATGCTTGCGACATTATATTACCATTTATTTGTCACAAAGGAATTCTGTCACATTTATTAAGTATAATAAATAAGATTTATTAATTAACTTTTAATGTTTTTTAAACCGTGTATACAAATGATTAACATAACAGTATACCCATAATGAGTTCAGTTACATTATAAGCAGAAGAACAATACCAAATCAGAAACGTTTTGAAAATGCGAATTGACTTTTGCCTTGCCGGAAGGATTCACTAACCGCGAGTAAAGATCCGAACAATTAGCCAAAATCTAATAGCTTTTTTTGAACTCAATCCATTCTCTTCTCTCTTTAGCATATTTAGGACCCCAGTGCTTGGTTGGTCGAAGTGCTTCAAAGAATTTCTAGCAGAAATAACATAAAATAATTACCAAATGATCATGGTTTAACTTGCATTATTAACCCTGGTATTGTAATTACAGTTAACAAAAATCTTACTTCTTTAAATGTTGGGGACTTTCTGCTCAATATTCCATGCAGTCCCCACAGAGGTACCATAGACACACAAACCGCAGCCAAAATCCAACCAGATACTGTAAAATGATAAAAATAGGTATAATATTATTAGCAAATGAATTTTTCATTCAGATATATTGTAAGAAAAATCGTGAAAGAGTAATAAGAACGTACTTATGGCACTGGATGGATAACTCATGCCTTCATGAGTCAATTCTTTATTAGTTGCAGCCCAGTAAATAAGAATCGCAAACAAACCGACAGGACTATATAATTAAATTTATACATTAAAATTGATAAACCAACCCTACTAGTGGAAATTCTTTACAATTGTTTACAAAGTTCTTAGAATCCTTACATGAAAAATCCCCAACAAAATTTCCAGTACCATCCAGGTCTGGTACCCAACATAAATTCGATGTCATTGCAGAAATTATTGAGTCCGTAAATGTATGATACAGCCGCGACTTCAATCATCGCCATAACATAAATAACCTGAAAGATAGAAAGGGCAACGTAATTAAATCGATCAACATTATGAAGAAATTCAAATAATTTCAGAACCTCTAAAAATGTTTGGTACTTACAAAGTTGGCTCCGAATGTATCCACCCTGTCAATTTAAAAAATTATTATAGATTTCATTACATAATAAGAACTAACAAGTAATAATAAAATATTATGTGAATGTAATAACATGATATGAATATAAAACAGTGCTTAAATTTTTTTACTAACAATGTGAGCATGAAATGTCCTCCCTACAAATAAAAAAAGATCCGATTAAGATTTTAATTTCCACATAGCCATTCAGTCGTATTACACTACATAATATTTATGGTTATCGTATCCTAAAAATGCTTCATGAACTTACCGGTGTGACGTACATAAGACCTACAGCAAATCCAATGATACATACTATTGTAGTTACTTGCCATCTTATCCACTTGGGAAATTGATCACAGATGATTGTAATGACTCCTCCTGTGAGAGAGGTGGCCGATCCAATACCCAATGTAAATAACATGAGGAAAAATAGCACAGCAAAGAGCTATATAAATATGAAAATTACAGATGATTTTTTAGAATTTCTTTGGAAAAATGAAATAAATTCATTTTAGTTATTTTTAATTAATTATCTCACTTGTGGAACCACATCAAATTTTGCTATAGCTTCCGGATATGAAATAAATGCCAATCCTGGCCCACCTTTCGCCACATCTGTTATATTGACCTTTACACCATCAATGTCGGCCCTTTGTTCAGTTAATTCGTATGCTAGATTTCCTAGAACACTGAAAATTGTTACACCAGCTAACCTGAAATGGGAAACAAATTTTAACACTCATTAACTTTGACTATACTGAAAATTGTTGGAAATTAAATTGGAAACGACCAAAATTACTTACACACTTGTGAAAGTGTCCATCAAAGATATAATCAAAGCATCCCTGTAAATCAATATTCGTCAGTTTAACAAAATCCTAATTCAACGATTGTAAAACGCTGCTTATAAGTAATTCTATCTACCTGTTCACATTATGTCGAAATGGGTTATATGATGAAAACATAATGATTGGACCGAATCCAGTAGACAAAGAAAAGAAACATTGACCCACTGCTGCAAACCATACCTAATTGAAATGAAAATCCTTAGCATAGGTATAAATTGCATACAAAATATTAGAGATCCTACATAGCTCTATTCTGACATTTTGAAATAATTATAAATATTATAAATACATCAGGTTCTAAGATCTTGTCCCATTGAGGTTTAATGAAATACTCAATTCCATCCCAAGCACCAGGCAAAGTAACTCCACGGATCAACAAGATGAATAGTACAACGTAGGGGAAAATAGCTGTGAAATATGCGACTTTGCCACTGCTTTTAACTCCCTTAATTAAAGACCTTAAGGAATAAGCATTTCAATTAGATTAACAGATCGAAAAATAAAAAGATTTAGATATTATAGGAATAGTTGCATTTTTTTATGAATATAATTCATACGCGAGAATAGCCAGCCATGAGAATGCTAAGCAGAGTGTCAGTCTCCACTCAGGATAACCGAGTCCTTCACTAATATTTTTTTTCTGTGGAAATACTTCTTTCCTGTTAAAAGTCATCGCGGAAATTAAAATGGTTTCAAAACAAACCTTATAATTACATTGAACTTATAATTACTATATAATTAAATATTTAATTAGGTTTAAGAAGAATTACTCATAATAAAGTTGAGATACGCTGTTTTCACCGCCCCCAACGTAACTTCCGTTTTCACAGTACGTTTTGTATACTTCAGTCCCGTTGTCGTCAATGATTTCGAAACCATTCCACTTATCTTTACAGTCAGCCCAAGGTACAGTTTTGGCAAATGAAGCAAAGAAATAAAATGTAGTTAAGGCCATTAAAGAGCAATAATAGGACACAACACAAATTACACCAAGTGTAGATCCATAAGCAACTCCTAAAAATTGGGAATAAACAAAAATAATGGTTAGTTTGCTTACATGTTCACAGATAATTAACTATACATATTACATTTCTTTAATTCCCAAACAGGTAACTTGTATATACTTACCTTTAAATAGGGGAGCCATAGCCCAGATTTTTGTTTGACCAAAACTAGTAAATTGTCCGAGACACATTTCGAGGTAATAAATAGGACGCCCAATAAACATCAGCACTATTAAGTATGGAATTAAAAAGGCTCCTCCTCCATTTTCATAAGCAGTAAATGGAAATCTGGAATATTGTCCAAATTATGATTGTAATATTGCAAGACAAGTTACAGTTGTACTGCTGTGTTCTTTTCTTTAATTATAGGAATTAATGAAGGTTTGTTTTCTTAAATAATTTACTATGTCTGTCTGTAAGGAAATCTCAATTGAGACTAGTATTAAATAAAAAAAGCTGTCAAGTACCTCCAAACGTTTCCTAAACCAACACTCATACTGATACAAGACAGAAGGAATTCAAGTTGGCTGTCCCAAAGATCTCTACCTCCTTCTTCTTCTTCCAAACCTTCTGCCGGTGCTCCATGGTCAACAACTTCGACAGTCTTAGCAGTACCGTTTTCAGCATCCTGTTTAGTAAATTCGCATATACAAATATTAGTCAAAGAAACAGTAAGAAAAATATAGGTCAAAATAAATCATTACATTAAGAATTAATAAAATTGTAGGAGAAACAAATAAAATTGTTTTACATTGTTAGCACTGAACCTGGCATGAAAACCCAATTATAATATTTGTTGATGACATCACATCACATAATATTTTCATTAGGTATTCCTACAACACTGGTTCGAATATTGTAGTTGAATACTTTATAATATTATATCTCTCCCCAGGATTCTCTACCTACATTAGGACCATCAAGGGCGTAGAATACCATAGAATATCTGCTACCTAAGTTATCAAGTAGCAAGGAATTAATTCATTTTAAAAGTATTCAAGAAGCATGAAATTCCACCATTACCTCTAGTGCCCCCTTACAGGCACTAGAGGTACGTGTCCAGTCCAAAATTCGGAAAAGGGGGTTAATTGTTTGCACTTATTTTAGAAACTTTTCTTCTTTTTGAGCCTACTAATATCGGTCGTGTCTCACCCAATATCAAATACTGGGTATGCCTTTGAGGATCATTTTAATTGTATGCACGCATCAAATTTTTTTATGATGTTTGTATACGCATTGCTTTCACGGACTACAACCCAAAAGCATTGATAATGGCTCAGCACTTTATTATCAATTTGTTATCATTTTATAATATTTGATGAACAATTGTTTTATGAAGAAAATTGACACCGAACTTTAATCATTGTGCCTACTATTTCAGTGATTTCTGGTTTTTAACTCTATGTATATCTGTGCTGCATATCTGTACATAGCTTTAGCTGGAGTACAAATGAAACTAAATTATGTCCAACGCTTCTTGTGGAAAACAAGTAGGCACATGAATCTGATACATTCATTACATCATCAGTCTAATGACATTAGAACTATTAATTGGCTCATTCATATATTATTCGGTGACTCAAGTGGAATTTCCTCTTTTGCTGATAAATCATGCAGTCTCACGTAATTAAGCTAATACAGCGAAAACGGAATTTTTTATCCATGTATGTATGTATATGAAATGACCGCACATTTACAACCTAAAAGTTTATTACCTTAATATCTGCAGTTGTTGATAACGGTGGTACAGAAGAATAGTGAGGAGGAGGGGGCTCTTCAATCTTTTCATCGGCAACGTGAGAAGGGCCTTGGTCCTGATTCTCCTCATTAGTAACCTGAAACAATCGAAATTCAAGTTTTAGTAAACGATATAAAATATGCATTCATGTTAATCTCTCTTGAATAAAAATCTCGATTTAATTATTTGGTGCTATACTTGCTTCGGTTTAAGTATATAGCCATTTTTATACAAAATTTTGTAATAAATCTATATTCACGTTTAACATAATATGTATTATTAAACAATTAAAATGTACGTACCATGCTATTATGCAGAGCCCACAAGTCTTCGTTTGCCTAAAAATGCCATTAAATGTTAGCAAACAAACTTTAAACCTTTTTAAATTTCTTACAATGATTTCATTTTACACTGTATTATAATTTTTCAACCCATCAATTTGTTTGGAATCAGTATTTAAAATTAGTTTTAAATAACTACCAAATTATTGTATAGGTACTATCTACTATCTAGGTACAGTGCCTATATTGAAATTGATTGGTTTTATTGAGAATCAGTCAAATCACATTCCACAGGTTATACATAAACTTTTAAAGAGATTACTGTACTGGAATCACTTAACTACTTGTTAACTTAACTCAGGGGCGGTTTTAGGCGTAAGAAACATAAGCAGTTGCTTATGGTTTTAAAATCAGAGTATATGTAAACTGGCCCATCTCTGATTTTTGCCACTCAATAGCTTACGTTAGGTTTGCTTATGGTTTCAAACTGCCTAGCGCCGCCCCTGACTTAACTTGTTAGTGCATAAAGTTAGTGGGGGAGGAAGAATACAATTTCGTTTTACTAACAGATGTAGTGAAAGAGTTTCTTAACCTATTTTATAGAGTATTATCTTACAGCTTTTGAAGATTTTGGCTTATCATCTTGTGAAGGTGTCTCCTGTTTAGGGGCTTCATCGGGTACATAAGCAGGGTTATCCTGGCCATCTTCACCTACCTGAAAAGCAAGCAAATTAAATTATTAATACTCTATTCTTATAATAAATAAATAATTATCCTTTATTCCACTTCAGCTAGATATTTTTAGACTAAAGCGAAAGGTCAAGTGCATTATACTATTGCATATAGTTGCATACTTGTATATTTTACATTCATAATTTGTATAGAAGTCAGAATTGAGTATAATATATGTACTGATTAGGTAATTGTATATAGCAAACATCTAAGTCGACAATCAATCAAACTGATACTGATAAGCAATTAATTAAACAATATTGCTGATCACAACTTGATACATTTCCCATTGTATTAAAAAATTGTATTACACGGAAATGTCATTCATATTAACAAAATGTAACCCGTAAAAAATAGCAAATGTTTGGTAATGGCCTTGAGAATAAATGATAATGTAGGTTAATTAAGTATCCAAAAGCACTCAATCTGTTATTTAAATAATAATTGTTTAGTTTGTTTCAAGTTTACAAATGCATGAAATAATGAAATCACAGGAGTACAATAAAATATTATTATGTTACAGTTTCTTCACAATAAATATCTTTAATAAAGTGTTTATGGCTTTTCAATTAGGTGTTAGGGATGAATCTTTTCCCGGAAAAGTGGGAATCGTCAAAAAACGGATAAATATTTCAAATTGTTTTGCAAAGAACGAAAAGATTGTATAAAATGCATTAATTTTACGTGCTTGTTATATTATAATTCCCATACTTATTAAAAGTCTGTACAACTCCCTAAAAGCTACATGACTGTAAAAGATACAAAAGTAATTACATGATACATAAATGGCAGTTATTTTTACTGTAACACAGTAATAAAATTCACATTCATACAAAATGTCATATATATATCTAGTATAATAGGCAGATATTTTATATTCAATTGAATATAAAAGTTGACTTACTAGTTTATTGTATAGTGCCCAGACGCCCTGGTTGTTCTGGGACTCTCCAGGTGTCTGAACTTCATCCTGAACAAAGATGAAATGCGATAAAATGTTAGTAAAACAAAAAACGTTTTAATTACTTGTTAAACTGTCATGTCAGGATGTGCACAAATCATTGCTTGTCAGTGAAGTACAAAATCAATAGATTTCAATAGCTACATATAATTCATCCAGTCAATAACTACACATAATTGTGCTGAATGACGATGATGAGTCAGCTTATTAAAATGCTTATTTTTTTAATAAAGCATTGTTACTCCGACAGAAGTTCAGGCAACAACTCCTTCAAGTCGTTTCAGCTACTTTTTGAAGATGACCCAAGCATTCAATTTTAAACTACACGATTTCTAGTCATTTAAAAATACTGCATAGTAAAAATTTTGAAAGAATTCTGTGCCTGCCCTCCTATAGCTGTAGAGCTATAGGAGGCCACGTACAATACATAGGACGGGTACGGGAGGACCGAAATGCCCCGCTCGGTATCCGACACCACAACCAACCTTAATTTCTTTGCTCATTCATAATGTTATGAAATTGAAGTATAATTTTTTTTAATTAATTCAGTGTGTAATAAATCCTTGTTTGTAAAGTGGACACATCATATTAAAAAGGTTTTGGCTATTGCTTTTGTCAAACTGTCACTGTATGCAATTGATATAGGTACTAGTTGTTATAATTTTTCTCACCTTCACAGAGCTACCGGATGAGGTACTACTCTTACTAGCTCTCTTACTCATGGTGCTGAGTCGAACAAAGGTAAATCAATTCTCAAAACCATGCAAAAGTTGTCAGGATGATGTTCTCACTGTCATTTCCATTAAACAACTTGTCGTGAGCAGCCATCAGTTCGAGTATATGTCCAGCATGATTCCTCCATTCAGAACAATAAATCTTGAGCTCAATATCTTATCACAAAGCTTATCCTGAATTGACACGAATTTTATTGTATATCTGTATTGTTTTCATTTATTGCAATTTCATTTATTTCAAACATATACAACGCCTACGTGCCTGTAATTATTCGGACTTGTTCATTGTTAAAAGCATCAAAAGGTATAGATACAATTTCTGAGTGTCCCTTTCCATGATACCATGATGCAAATAGTATGACTAGATACAAGAAGATACATGTGCGCACGATGGCATTTTAAGCAAATAAGCTTCCATTTCAAACTAGCAAAGTAAGTTCATTCTCATTGAAGTAAAACAATTCATCATAATTCATGGGTATTTCCTCAGAGCTTTATTCGCACTTAACTTATCAATATGAAATATTTAAATCAATCTATAGGTAAAATCAAATTAGTAACAATATTTATTTTACTGATATACTTTTTTGTTGCATCATCTTTAGGTTTATATGCACACATAATCTATGTCACTCAATTTACAATCTATTTCTGCTTAAATCGTATTGTCATTGTCACCGCCGCGGTGCTGGAAATAGTCGTGGGACGATTGGAATGTATGAGTAATTTTAGTAATTATATATTTATAGTAAACCCTTGAAATATCAATGAAGCAATAAATAGATTACAAAACTTCCTCCTGCATGTATGATGTAACTTTAAATATTGTTTGCTACATAAACATACACTTAAATAAGTGAGATGGGGATTAGGACAAGGAGATTTGGAGATTAAAATATTTATCTACCGTGACAGACTAAATAAATTAAATTAAAAATAACACAATGCGAAGCATGTATTTGAAAGCATGTATGCAAGCATGAATTTTAGTTAAAAAATGAACAAAGGCTTCTATTTTTTATCGCCTCAAGCGTAAAAACTGTAATAATTATACTGTAGCGTGGAATTGTACTGGACGAATATGATTAACATACTCTGCTGTCAAATATTTCAACAACATTTAGCTCAGCATGATTTCGCCTAAAGAAACTAAGCAGAAATAAAAACTTGTATGTTTACAATTTTCGTAACAAATCCTAGTACATAATAGTATGCATCATGTGTATTTTTGTGTTTTATATATACAGGGACACTACCTTGATGAGGCGACGCTACTTCTCAAGCCAAATGGCTCCTTTGAAATAATCTGCAATTTTTCAGTTTTTCGACATTACTATTATGAGCATGAAACACTGCCATCTGAAACCTACGGAATTTAAGTTTGAGCAGGGGTAATCAGTGATTAATAATATTCATACTCTATGCATGCTATTAAACTACACTTGTTATATAGAGATTAAACTAATTAGATTTTTCGTGCCTCTCAGTCAACTCCGTATATACATATATACCTGGACATGAGACGGGTATTCATTTATTTATTTTTTACTATAAGAACATCTAGTATACATTCCCGTGTTCACAACACTACACAGATTAGATTAGATTATTACCATAATATGCCCTCGGTCTGTACTTTTTCACAACGTACCTACTTACAAACTTACAACACGCTGCAGGAAACAGAAGGCACGGCTTTTTTCTTGTCATTAAGACATTGTGAAAATTTACCGGTGACCATGGCGTATAATATGCCTCATACTATACTTAAAGGGCTATAAATTTAACTAGGTATAATATAAACTGATAAGTGGCATGTGTGAATATGATTGACGAGTAGTTTGTACAAAGTTGTATTTTGTTGTATCTATGTAAGTGCCTAGAGTGCCTACAGCAAATGAATACTTGACATTTATTTGTAAATGCATCATAGGTACAAAAGGAGTTCATGATATGGCATACATTAGTGTGCAATCAAATTATTATTGATGAACATGTCTTTTACGCTATAAGCCGACAGAATATGACTTATAAATTTTAGCCTGCAATTGTTGGCAGCTGAGTTAACCTTAGAAATTATTTTCATACATGCCGATCGCGATAGTGCTACACATCTCACGTCAGTATTAATTTAGAACTTAGAAGTAGCTTCTCCACTATAGGTAGGTATGGCTTTACACAAGGAAAATTATTTTCTGGGTCAGTCATAATAATAATTTGTAAACTTACATAATGTGAACAAAAGATACTACAACTACAACACTTTGTTAGCAGAGATGTGATTTAAGCACACACGCAATACAAATTCACCTACAAAGTACAGCACATTACAATGTACAAGCACATTTCCATGTATTATTGCTGTAAAGTTACTGTGTACCACTCCTATACTAACTAAAGTATTTCCTGTTGATTTTTTGGTTAATGTTAGTACGTATAAATACTTATCAATTAATAAATGTGGTCCACTTTGGGTATATAAATTACAAAACTCTGCGAATAAGGCAGTGATAACGTTTTTAATAAATGAGCGCATATTGACTTACAGTTAAACAGTATTGTTGATCGTGGTACACGTAAACATTATAAAAAATAAATAGTTTACAATGTGTGGGTCAAATAAATATTTGTACAATAAACGACCACACTTAAACTTGTATGTGGGATTTTTCTTTTTTCTAACTCTCATTTACTCTACACATTCACTTTTTCAACTAACAAACAGTTGGGAATCGTTTCAATATGCTCACATCTTAAATCCAGGTTTGTGTTTTAATTTAAAATGTTATATGATTGATAAAAATGTAAAGAAATTTGCATCTATTGTTTCAATTTCTTATCTTGTGGATTTCGCTGGTTTTTTTAGGTGAGCAATTGAATAGTGACTTTGGCCATTGGACAACAAAGGACTGGAAGGCATGGTATTCGTATCGCATGACACTGTTAAATCGTACAAGAGCTACACGACAAAAACGAGTAAATTCGGTTCGTCATAAGCATTCATTAAAAGATAGAGTCAAACCCAAACCGGTCGATGTTGTCACCATTGCGAATGCTACTGAAGTACTGGAAGGATTTACTGGGACCCTTGTACCTGTAAGGCGTACCCGAATTTTTACAATTGAATAAGACATTTATCTCAATTTCTAAATTTCTAAATGCACAGTTTATTTCGTAAGAAATTAAAAATAACCCTGTAAGTAAAATGCTTTTGGTTTGATTTGTAAAATTTTGAGTGCAGTATGGTACACATAATCAAGCCGCATTTTGGAGCAATAAGCCTTTTACAACGTATGTGATTCAACGTGCTGGGAAATCTTTTCGTGTCTATTATTGCGGAAAGACTTTTATTGCTGCAAGAATGTACGATGGAAAACCAGAGCACTTACAAGACTACTATCCTTTCATCATAAGGAATCCACTGGGTGGTAATCTTCGCTATGAATTATCCAGGAAGTGTAAACCAGTTCCTAAAGATATTTTCATACCGCTACATACAAAACTTCGAGAGTCTCGTCGCATTAATAAATATTAATTAATAACTTTCGATGTATATACAATACTACTGACTTAGATAACAAGTTGTATATCCTTGCTGATTACGAATTTGTGTGTTCATCAGAAATATTATGCGTAACAATACCGGTATTGCGGGATTTGTGTAAGTATTGATTGAAAGAATCAATTACATAACAATAATAACATGTAATTTACAATTATATATATATATATATGTATAGGTATATCAAAGGGTGCCGGTGCCGGTATACTCATGCTAGATGTAATTAGCATGTTAGTAAATAAAATTGTGTAACTGATTCACAGAAGTTGTATGAATGTGAACTCTGGAGGATAAAACAATAAATTAGAGTTAACACGTATGAAACAAATGAATGACATGATTGAGTGCATTTAAAGGACATGTTCCGTTCATACAGATTAAAGAGGGAGGCAGATCCATTAAAATGATTCCAGCATGATGAATATTTGATTTTTGTAATGCAATAAAATCCTGAAGACAAAACCACAAGAGCTTCTCGCATAAAGGTTCCGATAAAATGTGTAAATCAAAGTTTAGAAAAGTTATTTGATAAACAAAACACCTATGTAAAAGAAGATTAATGTTCAAGAGACTTAAGTAATAAATTGCTCTTCATATTTTAATGATATGAGATAAAGTTGGGTTGTAAAAAATTGTACAGACAAACAAAGAGTTCGCACAATACAAGAGATTGAAATGAGGATGGATAATGATAATGGTATTGTAATGTTGTGCATACAGATACAATAGAAAGTAATTAATTTGTATCATGCACTCAGTAGCTGTTTTTCTTTACAAGATGTGATTGACTGGTTAAACAAGATTGATATATTAGGCAAAAATTTGATAACTAGCTATTGTCCACCTACGTCAATAATACTTAAATACATACCATTTAACGAACGAAGATAACACCTTTGTCTGGGCGAGTACACTTAAAGCTTACTCCTAGTGTACTTTGTATGTACACAAATAGATAATAATAATAATAGTTTGATGTGCTGCCTTTCACGTGCTGGCAAGTATTCAGCATTAGTATCTAACAAATGTATTCCAGCTACTGATTACTGCAAAATACGTAAGCAAACCACGTAGTAAATGATAGTTGGGTTATATAGTAAGTACATAAATGCACTTTGGGCAAGTAAAAAATATTTATTTGTGGTTGTATCGGTTTAAAAGCCTACAACCTATCAATTGGGATGAAAAACCGCAATGCTATTTCTTGCTAAATATTATTCATGAATAAAAATAAATTCACACATTACGATTTACTAGCTAACTCACCCACAGCTGCAAGTAGGTACTAGAGCTACTACTACTATAAGGGTAGTACTTGCCATTTCATTCACCTGTCCATTAGATCTAAGTCTTATATATAGTAAAACATGTTATCATTATTTATTGACATTTAGATTTCTACAGTTTATCACAATGCGTCAATAAATTCGTATGCTAATCAATGGTGCATATAAAAAGAGATATCTATTTCCAGCTACTCCTACACTGATGCTATCAATTATGTTGTATTATGTCTCGATTTACGGATTAAGAATTTGTCAATTGTGCTTTGCCGGTTGGTATTAATTGGTACTCATTTAACCTCATATGAATCGTGAGTGAATAAACATTGAATTGCAGATATGGAATGTGTTTAAACGTATTTAATTTATTGAAAAGTAAAAAATGATTGTTTTAGTTCGAACACAACTGTAGATGCAATTTAACTAAAGCATCTGATGTATAAAAATATTTAAATTAGTAGTAGGTACCTATACATTTTATATTTAATTGTTGCATGTAATAAAGCGTGCAAGTATAGGACCGTAAAAAAATAAAGGAGCTGTAATTCAATTGAAGTCCGTAAATTGGAGAAGTTAATGTTGACCTTAAGACTTCATTAAGAAGCTGAATCCGCAAGATTCACATGGAGTTGTCCATTTTTCCACAGCCGTATTTACCTTACATTACAAACAATAACAGTGACTAATTTTACAAATTACAAAATGAAAAGAACTATGCAGAACAGCTAACAGCACACACAAACTTGTTTAACAAAATTTCGTTTACGTGCAAATGGTATTAATAAGGCTATTATATTAGGTATTAAGTTACAAAATCTGTACTTATTTATAGGTTGCATCGAAAATTCATTCAATTCTCAATTCATATTCTAAACACTTACAAAGCTAAAGCTTTAAATCCTACAACAATACTACTTCACTCTGACAAATCTACTTTAACATAAAACATTTCTTCAAACACAAAAGGATACACGTGCATAATATCCATGCAAATTATTATATTGCAAGATATACTGATTACTACTACATTATTACTATAATAATTAATAATATATCTACCAATACGTTTGCATTACACACAGCCACACAGTCAATACGTTATTAAACAGAGCAGTCACAAAGTAAATATAAATGTTTAAAGCCTATACCTCCGATCCCGAATGTAATTCCATAAACGAGATGTTCCCGTACGTTTTAATTATAGCTCTCTGAAACTCCTTAAGTCGGTCTCTAGTTAAGTCGTCCGCCGGCTTGATGTATTTGTCAAATGATGCCATGTCTTTCTTTTTATTTATATGCAGATTGCTATTAACACGGACAACATCCATGCACCCAGATAGATGTTCTAGGAATCTAGTGACAACTGTTCCGTATACAGAGTCTTGTGTATTGATGGCACGATTGTCGGTATACATCTTTACTTTTTTATGTGCGAGAATTTCTTCCTCCCAAAGTAAAAGAGCGTACATTAAATTTTTCATTTCAAATTCGTCACTTGAAGAGTCACGTCTTAATTTCCAAGGCAAGCGTTTTGAAGAACACGTGTAGTAAGCACAAATGTGTGTCACTTGATTCACGCAATACCCACTTATCCAATTAGGACGGGCATCAACTCCAATGATGAGTTTCGTTTGGTTATCCTGGTCTTTGCTTACTCCACCGATAAAGCTCGTTTGGCATCGGTATTTTGCTTTCCCGACCGTTCTCCAGCAAGAGGATAGATTTTGTCCTTCCATGGTTATTTCACATACAACCTGAGTGCCTTTGTCTTTCTTCACAGGAATTGGTCCTGGTAGTTGCTCTGTTGATTTCAGAAGGCAAATTGTCAAGTGCTTTGCAGTTTTAATTAGCAAATTCAAAATCACCGAAATAGATGGGTAGATAATTAACAATTGTTTCACAATAAAAGCTCTGTGAAAAATTAAAGATTCTTCTGAGAACAACATTTTTAATCAGTTACTGATCTACTTAATGAAAATTCTAAAAGTCAGTGATGAGTCAGGCTAATTGTCAGAGCCAAAGTAAAACTTGGACTAAACGAAACCCATGCATTCATCTACTTCGTTTCTGAGTTTGTAAGATGTCCAAGGAGCATTATATTAATACAAACCCCCGCATGAAGACCGAATGTTGGGGGAATGGCGGTTCTTTAGGCATGTTGTAAAGATAAGACAAAAACAATGTAAAAGCTGACAAACACACAGCTAGATGTAAATTAATAAAGACAATTCAACATTTGATCTTCATGACGTGGTCTGTGTCAATATCTACGTGGACTAACCTAATTGCAATTGTTACGAAGAAAACTAAATCCTTCACATGCAAACATATGAAAGGGTATGACCATTTCTTATCTTTAAGTAGTCTGTGTATGGATCAGCATTAATAATATTACAAATGCGCCATGCCATTATACCTACTACTTAATACCAACAGTATTTAATATGCACTTGAAAATGCATTACACACAAAAACACACGCACAATGATAATGTCCTAGCAATCCATAGAGAAACTGTAACAGAAGCATATACGTTACAATTAAAGTTATGTGAGTGTGTAGATCGTCATAAATGTAGATTTTTAACCCTTCACGTGAAACAGAAATGAAGACATGCAGTTTTTTCATAAAATGGACATACGGCATAGACAGTTCCTATCCAACTTTCATACAGCCGTAATTTGATAAACACATAAATTATTATTAGTTTACTTGTCTCAAGTGGTGATGTCATACTTTACCCCAACATTTCACTCATTGTGTTATCGGAGGACGTGACGTAATTAAATCTAACGATCGGTAGAAAGTAATTTGAGCATCACCCTGATATCTTATACACAAAAACATCTTGACAAGCATAGTTTTCGTACTTGGACTTTCGTGAAAGATAAACTAATGACTCAAGTAGTCACATACAAACGTTTTAATGTAAATAAACTGAACTACTGACTCTACATTATTGTCATTGTACTACTTGTTTACATTTTTACATATTATAAGGTAACGAGACAGTGCAAGTACTAAGGTAAGCACTGCATAATATGAATATTTATAAATAATCTGTTGTAAAGATACATTTGTGCTGTTATAGTTTGATAATGAGGTAAAAAGCTTCATTGGTAATTTGTAATAATATAATACGTATAAGACCACATGTATAAATAACGATGAATAGACTATATCAATTTAAGGTAAACATTAATAAAGCAACTTATTATGGGCAAAGTGCTTACAAAGTTGCCTCTTCCTTTATACTCTTGTCTCGATTCACCAATTGTCTATTACATGATAATTGGAGATGGCTTAATTTCACATATGATGAATTTCATTTTTCTCCTTTCCCTGCCACTTTATACTATATAACTTTGCAGTTACTATTAGTATACTACTTAGCAATGAAACACCTAGCTGACATACATATGTAAGTACAAAATACACGAGAACATTGACAGAGGTACAATTGAAAGCGGAAAAGTCGCTTAAATCTACAAGGTGTATCGTCGTCTTAGTATTATGCACTTTCCTAAAGTAGAAGCAAAACTTTTGACTAGAAAAGTACATATCACACATGATATGAGTGAGTATCTATATGTCACAAAGGAAAACATTTGCCATAAATCTGCCCATGAAGTTATAAATTCACATTGATGTACAGCATAGCGCCGTAAATGAGGTATTAAAGGGAAAATTTAAACGAATAATGAATTAATGAAGGTTATTGTGCTTAAAGTTGTACTATTGTTGTATATGAGATCATGTTATTGCATGAAAAAATTACATCGAAGTCATAAAAGAAAGATACGTCATCATTAAATACAACTTTTACCATTTTTCGGAAGCAAAGTGCACGAACATTTGCAGTGGATGTGGCAAACAAATAAGCTATGCATTAGCTACTAACCTGCATGTGCAAAAATCTCAAATTGGTAATTCACAGAATACCATTTACGCATTCATTTAATCAAAGTTCATTATGTCCATAAATTAATCTGCATTCTACATCAATAGCGACGGAAAATTGCTTATTGATGAGTAAGGTGGAAATAGAATACAGCTAGCTGAGTGTTGATGTAAATAAAAACATTAGCACACGAAGTAAAAATTGTCGAGTAATTACTATTACTACACAGATTGATCATGGTATTAGAACCTAGTAGTACCTACCTAGAAATAAAAGCCCCAGCGAATCATTTTATATGTATATTATGTATGTATTTACATGAAAATGATAGCACGCAAATAATTATGTCTACTGCAATGTTTATAATGTATATAACTATTAATGCTTATGTACCAAATTATCAGATTTAACAATAAATTGCTCATGCTGTCAATTAACAGACATTCAGCCTCCAAGCACCAGCTTTGAGTAATGAGAAATTGCGTTTTCATTTTAGCATATACATATAATACTGCTGGGGTGCAAATATAAAGATCTGAATTGATTATCACCTCTGGAAAACATGGCCACATAATGTAATGATATGACACTAACAATATTGAATAAATTTAATATAGGTACACTGAATGTTAGTAGCTAAAATAAA
Source organism: Pogonognathellus flavescens (assembly GCA_019776165.1). Classification (NCBI taxonomy): domain Eukaryota; kingdom Metazoa; phylum Arthropoda; class Collembola; order Entomobryomorpha; family Tomoceridae; genus Pogonognathellus; species Pogonognathellus flavescens. The sequence goes on along the minus strand of JABASD010000856.1, from coordinate 6,519 downwards.
TACTTTGTACTCAGAAAGTGATTTCCGTCTCTAATATTCAGAAAAGCACCAATGAAATAATCTTTTTCCATCAGTGAGCCTGTGGCTTGTGGTAACATTTTGATTAGATAAATTCTGAGAATCGCCCTAAATGAATCGAGTATATAAAGACGGAATATTCCAAATGAGAGATGATTTGACTGGAGGCATTTTCCATGAAACTACCGTTAATTGTACAGTAAACTTGTTAAAAACCTTGTCAAAATGTATTACTTAAATCTAATATTAATTTTGGGATCACTTACTTGTTTGGTTTCCTCGGATCATCAATTCACCGTTACTAACAATTGTCCTCAAACGATTTGGGCAGCCACACAAGGACCGCAAGAAACTCCTATGAATGGAGGTTTTCGTCTGGATCCTGGCAGTTCTCAGCAATTCACCGTTTCGGATGGCTGGACAGGAGGTAAGAATTTAAAAAATATATTTTACAGCACAATTTTGAGTTTGAAACATGAAATTTCTTCTTCTTAGGTAGAATTTGGGGACGAACAGGGTGTGACGACTCAGGAACCAATTGTGACACAGGAGATTGTGGTGCTGGTCAATGCAATGGAGCAAGAACATATCTTACCGCAGTTACTTTAGCCGAATTCGGTTTGGATGCTTATAATGGCATGGACTTCTATGATATCAGTCTTGTAGATGGGTTTAATATTCCTCTAAGCATTACCCCAGGAGGAGTTCAGAATACTGACAGATGCCGCCAAATAAGTTGCAACTTTAACTTTGGAGTTTGTCCTAATGATCCTGGATTTCAAATGTTCGGATCAAATGGTCAAATTGTTGGATGCAATAGCGCGTGCAGTGCTACAAGGCAAGATCAGTATTGTTGTCCTGCACCTCAATACAACGAAAACAATTGCTCACCATCCGACTACTCTAGAATCTTTAAACAACAATGCCCGGATGCTTTCAGTTATGCTTTTGATACGGCAACAAGTGATTTCGGATGTGCGGGAAATGGACCTGGAACTTCTAATTATTTGGTTACCTTCTGCCCTTGAAAATTTCTTGTACACAGATACAAATTCAATAAAGAAAAAACAAGCAATTCACGATATACATAATAGGAAAATTAACATTTGTTACTGTTTATTTACGAATAAAAACCGTATTCCAAAATAATACGATTACGATATTTTACTTATGGAAGTAAGCATTCATTCCTTGGATAAAAAGTTGCCGTGGTGCATCATTGGCCCCAGCGCTGGCAATTATAGCCATCAATGCCACAACATCGGTGTATTCGATTTGCTGGATAACTCTTAGCATATGATTTGTGAGAAGAAGTTTTTGTTCAGTAGATAGACTGGGCAATACTTGAATTAGTGGGACGTACTTTTTGCACGTGTAGGCACCCGCTGTCCCACCAGCAGCAGCTCCTAGGGTCATAGACAGTACAATTAATTACAAAGTGTCGGGTTAAAGGTCTTTAGAATCAAAACAATTATTTATTACCAGCTTATGAGCTACATATAATATTATAGTTGTTGTTAATGAATAAAATACTGCACACATGTCTTAGTAAATTACCTACTGCCATCCCTACCGGCCCAAAACATACAGCTCCGACAAATGAACCAGCGGCGGCCATTAGAGCTCCCTTAGCAGATTCTGTTATACAAACTTCCAAGTTGTGTTCCTCGGCGATTTGTTGACATGTTCTGAAAATGACTTCCCTGTTTGAATCCATAGTTTACGATATATCTATAAATAAAAAGAGATTTGCTTGCATTTAATATCTTTATACACAATTTATCAATTTATTATATTCTAATATTCATAAACCCACTAAATCTATTTGTATGCTGTATGTTTAGCGGCAGCTACGATAGTACATATTCTTTAAGAACATGAGAAATTAATTAATTACCACAATTTTTTGTAAAGATTGTACTGGTATTATTGCATCAATTCAGCAGGGTTTCCACCACGCTTAGTATCTTCAGGACGATTCGCAAAAGATCTAAGGTAGGCTCAATCAGAGTTACTTACAACATCTGAAAGCAAAACAATGAATTTTAACAATATATAAATTAGCTTATTGTACACTGCGAATAATTACATACATAACTTAGAAAAATGCTCATTATGCAGATATTTATAAATACTATAGTAATGTCGGTTAAGAAACTTAATGCGTACAAAAATCAATGCACCCTGTGATATGTCTACTAATCATATTTTCAATTCGTGCGATAATGCTGTCGCAATACTGATAATTGCAGAGGAAATGTAATGGTTTATTTAACAATAAGATTAGATATTGAATTTCTTAATTGCTTGAAGAAGTGATTTCAAGGGTAATGGAAAATTCATTTTAAATCTTCATTGAATTTTCATCTTCTAAAGAAACTGAACATGATTACTTTTTTCTACAATTCTGTTTACTTCGTAACTTTTAAACTGTCTCACTCTTAATGTTGGGATGCAGACAATTTCACTGTGATTGCTTATTTATTGCTAGTACTTACAAAAATTTTGAAGTTTGAAATGTTTCAACACTTGCAGGCTTAAAATACAAAGGGAGCATAAAAAAGAAGTGTCAGTGCGTAATAAACAGGAAAGATAATGTTTATTTACATAATATTATATATAATATGCATAATTAAATCCTGAATTGAATTAATTGTCTGTTCCTGCCAATTGTTTCAATAAATAATGTTTGTTTTGCACTAATACTGCACTATTGGTGTTGGTATTAATTAAAAATGCTTCGTATTAAATTAACTAATTCTGTATAATATTATAACTACTTTGAATGCACTTGTTGAATAATGAACACAACAACACACGTATATTTACGCAATCTCTACGACCTAGCTCACTAATTGCTATTAAATAGGTAGTAAATTAAAAATACATTTACATATGTGTGTAATTTACTAAATTATTGTGGTTATCAGTTAAATATTGTATTTAATTAAAAACGAAGATCTTACCGAACTTTTATAAAAAGGGAAATTTGTTGAATCAGCAAAAATTCTCAGTCAAACTAGATTTGCGTTTTCCGCTTCTATTGTTTACTATAGTGAGACTCTTCTTGTACTTTCACGTTACATTGACTATGCTCTATTACATCATTGAACTCACCGTCAGAAAACTACTTTAATTTTGCTGTGACTCATGTGCATGTGCATGTCTTGTAATCATGCACAGTGTATAACTAAAGGATTGGTTTTGTATAGTAAAGTATAAACCTGGATAATTTTATCCTGGTTCAAAAGTCCAGTTGAATACTTCGCAATCGCAAATCAGTCTAGTCTATAGGTCCTAGGTATGTAAATTAATTATGTAATGCAATTATTAACACTCAGCTCATATTCACACTAACAGCTCATATTTTTCTTCTACATGCCTATTTTTCCTATATGTAACATGTATGTTGATACCGACATGCAATTAGTACAGACAGAAGAAACATCCGGAGAAATATTCATAGTATTATAAAAGTTATTTACTTTAAGGGATTATGCAGATTGTAAGTGTCTGTATAAAATTCACACATAAATGTATACCTAAACCTATATATAATATACAGGTGAAAGATTGACAAATCTACAAATGTTGTTTATAAAGAGATAAAGGTTTATGTAGACTTATAAACAAGCCGATCAGCATGAAATATTCGTAATAGATGTGTACGATGTACATTCCTTCTAAAAGTGTCAAGTGTGCATATTTGTAAAGAACTGTGGAATAAATGCGTAATTAATTAATATATAATATAGATAAATATGCTGGGGACAGTTAGTTGTATGTAACTAAATCAACATCATCGATTGATAGCTTACTGACAATTGAAATACCGTAATGTTTTGCTTGTAGGCTTAACTGAAACAAATTATAGTTTATTAATTGTGAAAGCTTAACTTACTTTCCCCAAATGTATCGCATAAATACATACGACTGTGTATAGTCCAATCAAGTTAATAATACGGGTTATGTGGTAACATATGCCGTTTTTGATTGACTGCTTGTCATTGTAATGATGTGTGAAAGAAAATGGAAAAGTACAAGTTTGCTATCTATCTACATAAAATATCGATTTTAGAAGTCAAAAGAATTTGTAGAAGGCACAAAACAAACTATGTGTATAGTGTATACAATACAACCCAGCTAATATTAACAAAATATATTATAGGAAAGAGCGTGAATACAAGTTTGTTGTAATACCTAATGCCTTATGGATTCATTCTGTTCTGTATTAATTGCTAACGTCAATGCAAAAAAACACAGGTAAATTCAATCCAATGTAACTTTTCATCTGCATAGTGCCGTTATTTATTGCATAGCTACTGTATACATATTAGTGTCACTTCCTTTGAATGTTGAAGTGTTTGTTGAAGCCAGTCCAATGCAAATATCTGTACTGTCTGTCAAGTAAAATATAAACACATAAATACTAAATGCCGATTCAGATTTCGATTTCGGGACAAGTGTTGCAGAGATATGAATTGCATACTTAAGCACATTAAATAAAACTTATCAGAAAGCATGTTCATTTATTTATTCATCTCTGCACTTTGTGCTTGTACTCAAATGGCCTTGCTTATGTTGTTACGTAGTATGGCATGATGTTAAATAAGTTGTGGAACTGCTTTCAGGGGACATTGAATAACATGCCATATTATCCAAATAAATAAATAAATATTTATCATGATTGAATTTTTCAAGCATCCAAAGAGTTGCCGTTGATTCACCTTTACTGTAAACAAAAAACCAGCTATCAAATAATTGTTTATTTTCCCTGAAACTGCGAATCAATACAATAAGCCATGGGTTTCATCCTTGTGCTTATTTTTGTTGTATTGGTTAGTTTTGAAAAATGCATTGCACATGCACATTTAATGCTTCCTCAAAACACATTTTTATGCTATAACTACGTACATTTAGGTATTAGGACATCTTTATGCCAAAAAGGTAACTGCGACATTATAAAGTATGAGTAATACTTCATAAAGTTAACCCCGAATTTAACCTGCGTCTTAAAGAAGACACTTACGCAAAACAAGTAAGAAATCAGAAGATTGACGTAGTTTTACGGGAATATCCTGTGAGTCTGACGAGTCTTATCGGATTGTAAATAATAAAATTATGTGCATCTCCTATTTCTTTATGTAACTACTTTTAGTATAATAATAGCACGTCAGAACTCCCAGCAGGACAATGGAGATTTGCATAACTCTAGTTAAATTGATAAATATTTATGACGGGAATAATACTGTTGATGAATAAACTCGTCTAATTTTCTAAGAAGTCTCAATTGCCTCAAAATGTCTTTTCATCACTCGTGTATACATAAGTACTAACGTGCTCATATTAAAAGAAGCAAAACTGCATGGAAGTTTCCCTAGACTTCTTCACTCACATTTTAATATCTTGAGGAAGTACTTAAACATCTTTTTTGTAAAATCATGGGCTTTTATTTACCGTAACAAATTTGAGGTAGCGTTTCTTGATACAGCCAATGAGATTTCTTACGAGTTAATAAAGTTACATTGAAATCATGCAGATTCTTCTGAGGACTTCCGTTTCCTCTACAATGTTGTTTACAGTGTTTTTAGCAACGATTGGAAACAACCACGTTAACAGTTCTCCTTTACCTTTGGATAACAGTACATCGTTAGAAGACACTGGTATTTTTAGTTCAACCAGCACAAATAATTTTACATCTTTAGAAATAGGTGAGACTCAACAAACTTTGGAAACAAAGAATATTCCTATACCTATTTACAACATGTTTAATCTACAATTAATATTTTATACATTGACAGCGGATGCCATTTGTAATTCTCGCCTTTCGGTGGCCAATCTCAAATATTTGTCACTATATGATGTCGACTGCCAATCTGACAGCAGGGAATTTTGGTCAAAAAACTGTCGGTGCTCTGTAAGAAGTGACGCAGAACATTGTCCTCCTAAATGTCCAGCAGAAATGACGACTCCTTTAGGAAAATCCGCTTTATCAACGACAACGTTACTTTCAACATTATTGCTATCCACGATAAGCCCAAGTTCAACATCGACCATAACTCAAACTCCACAATTGACATCGACAACTACAAGTACTCATAATATAAATTCAACAGCAACAGCGTCGACAACTCCTCATATGAATGCAACTGCTACAACTCTGACAACTTCTCATATAAACTCAACTGCTACTACAACGACAACTCCTCATATAAATACAAATTCAACTACAACTGCTAAAATAGGGACGAATTCAACTACCGCTGTGACCCATCACGAAGAGCTTCCGAATCCGTCAAAACTAATAGGAGTTTCTAATACTAATTTTATCCGTTTTGGGTAATATATATTTTTATGTATGTGTATAGATACCTATACATATAAATAGGGCAACTCAATTAAGAACTACAGTCTTATGCTTACAAGCTTACATGTCGAATAAGCTAGATAAAGCCGTCCTTATTTGAGCACCCGTGCTAACTATCCTTATCCTTATTCATT
>JABASD010000855.1:0-55334 GCA_019776165.1 Pogonognathellus flavescens | reverse complement strand
CTTCGAAAAAACTGCAACCCAACCCAACCCAAATCGGATTGGGTTGACCCAATTTCTGGGTTTTGGGTTGGGGGCCGGCCTCTATCGCAGAGATATCCTTAGTTAATACGACAGAGTGAAATCGGGCATACTTAGCTGGCTTTTCTCCACACGGCACGGGCTGTGTTTACACAGATATGTTGTGCAATGAGCTTAGCAGTTGGAAAAGCTTTGTAAGGATTATGTGTGTCGATTTACTGAGCTAAGATGATTGAGGGAGCATGTTACAATCTGATGGCAGACTAGTGGTCAGTTTCGATGAGCTTGTTTGTGGCTGGACGAAAAACATCTTAAATCTCTTCATTGTAAAAGTGCTCGCCGTTTTTCCAGCGAAATTGTCAACAGAGCGCTGCTGTATTGCCATATTATGCTGGTTCGAGTGTGGGCGCGTGCTGCATAGAGAAAAAGAAAATATTTAGTGACATTCAAGAGATATACAAATAATTCTAAACGCAAGGTTGGAAAACAGCATCAGGGAAACGTACGATAAGTGCCCTGACCAAAGGATTTAGTCACCAGAATCTGTTCAAAAGAAAATCTATTTATTCTTGGTTTCGAGTGTTTTGATTATTATCCTGAGTACTGCACTACAAAATTCGTTTTAGTTCTAAATCAATAGCAGCACTTAAAATAAAATATAAGGTTTGCTGTCCATTATCTGTAGTATGTAGTGGTTTTTACATATTAGGTTGTTTTTGCACTTAACTATGTAATGTAACTATCAATAGAGCTATGCTTCGTGTGTTGCATTAACGTAAGTAACTTAGCTTCATTCCTTCTAAACACAATTGTAGTACTTTGTGTATGTACTGTTTGTTCAAAGATCGAAACGAGTGGGGGAATGCAACACACATTACACAAAATGGAACTGTCTAGGTGTGTGTTTGTGTAACCATTAAACATTCTCCACCGTAAAATGTCTTCCACGTCTTGTTTAAAATGACAATTGGATGCACAGTATAGTAATACATAGTTTTCCTAGGTTTGCTCTAACAATTAATCAATTTACCCGAATTTGGATGAATATTGGAAGTATTACTACAAATGAAGAATATTAAAAAATACTACTTTGATTTTCCAATTCATAATAAGGATTGTTAAAGAGGGATTGTAAAACTTATAGTGTCAAAAACTCGTCGACTCCGGAGAAAACTAAAATGAATTATCCGCTACCACAAATATCGCCATATTTTTGAAGTATTTTGAATTCCGGTAGTTTATTGAGTATTTTACGGCGTGGGATTTATAATGGTGTGTGTGTGTGTGCATGTGTTGTGTGCCAAGATAGAAGCATTAGTGAGTGTGGAGTGAAATCTGTGAAGAGGAGAAAGCTGAAGTGAGGGAGATGTTTGCAAGGTGATGAGTTATGGAGGAGCGGCAATGTATTATGCTGGATGTCGGTTTTCCGGGAGGTATCTCGGTCGAGTTTTGTGGCAGTTGCGATGAATAATTGAAAGAGCAATCCATGTGGCGATTGAGTACGATTTGCGTCAGAGATATTTGTAGTAAAGTACCTACAAGTACACGAGTATTTCAGTCAATATTATTATTATTATGCTTTTTGGACTGCTGGGTCGAGTTACTCTGTTTCTACATCGGTTCAATTCAAATAAGAGTCCAACAAGACTGAACGACGAGAGTTGAGCGTGTGACTGTGACTACGACGAATAAGAAAATCAAAGAGGTAGGATGATGGGACTACGTAACTGCCATTTCAATGTTTGCCATCAGGATCATACACGACGGCTAGCATTTCCATTTCTTTGACTCACTTAATTTTTTACAGTAACGTCCTGTATTTGTCGACTGTTTACCGAAGTAGAGATACTGCTAGAAGAAAGATGATGCTGGATATGTATTAAACTATACCTTTAGGGAATGGTGGCTGCGAACATGAGAATTACTCTGTGTACCATACAGATAGATACAAAGTCTTTTGCATCAGTATTTTCTCCAGATTCAGTTTTCTCCTCTCTGCGTTCACATTGCCTATAGAAGTCCCGATAGTTTGAAGGAGAAGTATTTGTGAATGTGCGTATGTTTGCTTTTCTTTAGTTCGAATAGAAACTGAGACAGGTTCGTGTGTTTTACTGGCTCGGCTTTTCTATCTGCCCAGAGAAACTGTGACAAGATTCTCGAGTTGAAGCCGTCGTTTCTCCGGTATCTCCATTGTATAAACCAAACTAACCAAACTAAACAGAAGGATAGTTGGAAACACAAATAATAAAATGATGTTCTACATAGAATGTGGTGAATGTAATTGCGTACGAAATATTGATTTCATTTTCCGAAACTAAAACTTCTACTACTAAATTTCAAAGTACTTACATATAGAATCGTATATTCTTTTACTACCGAAACATTATAGCATTTTAACATTTCTTCTTCTTGTTCTTCCTTCGTCGTTCCTTCCCAGTAATCCGGCTGGGGCCTTTTCTTGTGTCGTTGAGCGAGCAGCATCTTCTTCTTCTTTAAAATACTCCCACTGTATCAACTAGAAGAATCATGTCCTGTGCAAAGATTGTAAATTCGGTGTAGTTTTCAAATGTACAAAAACAAAGTGTCTTTTGACAAAATTCGATAGCATAATAGATTTATACAAGCAAGAGGTTTTTTCTCTCTTCCACAGAGGCATTTCGCATTTTCGGCATGTGCAAATCTTCAGATCAATGTTAGTTTTCTGTTTTGCGGATGTGCCGTAGAGAAACGGTCTTGCTGGTCTTGGGGCCTGTACAACTTTGCTCTTCGATCGCTTGCATGCTACTCTTCTCCACTCTTTCACTCTTCAGCTACTCTCACAAACCAAACCAACTCCTAAGCTTCTCAGACAAACTAACCGTCTCGTCGAAGCGACTGCATATTCCACACTCTCTCCACTTTTCTCTCCAGTTCTCTCTCAGTCAACGTTCGTGTGTGTGTTTTCACCCTGGCTCTCGCTCTCTTTCTCTCCCAGTTCAATTGCCACATGTTTCTACGCTCATTGAAAAAATTTTATGCCCGAGTCAGTCGCCTGGTCTGTTGGACGGATACTACACTGAACTGAACACAGTTTGTGTGTACGTGTGTTTACTACTCGGTGTGGTGTGAGTATATCTTTCTCCTACAGTACGAATACCAGTCCCCGGTTTCTCCGCTATCCAGTCGCCGACAGTCTTCCAGCCAGTCGGCATATTACAAAACTCTCTCTCCAGCTCTTTTGCGTCTCCAGACTTCATTCAGCCAATTCTCCAGTTAAACACGCAGAAAACTTCCTCGTGCAGTTCTCGCAGTAGTGGTCTTTGGTACAGTCAGTCCGTGCAATTCCACTGTCTTTATCTACACGCTGCTGTCTGACTGTGTGATCAACTCATTCTCTCACTCAAGTTACAAGTCCGTACTTCGATTCACACTTATCCAATTACCAACGAAGAACATAGTTTACTTTTGTTCGATACTCTCTCGCCTCTTTCTTGCTTACTTCTCGCACCAGTGCTGTGTAGTCAAAAACCGGTGCTATGCAACTGCTCACTCTTAGCTAATAATATCATCTCACTCCTGATACAGATAACAGTAAAAGGACAACTATACTAAATAAAATACTGTATATACTATCCGGAAACATTGCACAATACTACACTGTACTTTGTGAATAAAATCCATCTAATTTATATAGTCATAGTGAATATAATTGTTGTATTGTATACAAACTGTTTTACCCGCAACTTAGTAAGAATTCCCATGTTTGTATAGAAATAAATTCGCTTTTACTACTACATGCTTCGGCTACAATAGAAACAGCTATAATGGTTCCTCCAAATCAAACACAACGTATTATTCCGATTGTCGCTACCAGTTCCATTCTTTTTTAAATTACTTGTTCCGATTGTCCTACGGGTTATTTCGAACAGAACAAAACAAATTGAAAATATCACGTTCTCTTTGTCCTGCTGGAACTTTTCGTTGAAAGAGTCTCCTCTAAATTAAGTACATTGTTACTGCACTACATTTCAATTTGTATTTGTGAATGCGTTGTGTTGCAAACTGCTTGACAATAATATTATTGTGTTGTAAATAATAATAGAACACACAAAGAAATAATATAACTGTTCCGCAATTGAGTTACTTCGTGAAATACTGACAATACAGTATAAAAGGATTTGCGGGTAAACTGTGAATAAAAAGTAAGAGTGAATTACAATTACAACTTGTTTCACGGATTTCACGTGGGAACGTATTGCAAAATATTTATTACTTGTGTAGTTGCGAAGAGGAGATACATGCCCAATAAACTATGAAAATTAATGATGCGGTTTGATCTCATGTGTACGATTACATAAAACTTTGGAATTTGTGTTTCCCCAGCACACAAATACGTACATTAGTATTGAAAGGACTGGATGTTTCGCTGAATTGGGTTGTTTTTACTTCAGAACTAACGAGTGAGTCGAGTGTGTTTGTACTGCACACGGTGTGAAAATTGGATTGTACGGATAGTTTGCGGCAGCCCGTCCATTACTTTATGGAAACTTGGTTGTTAGTAGGGGTTCATTGCCACTACAACTTCATGTAGCAATCCACCACATGGTATTGGCATTGGTGTTAGACAGGAGAGTGTTGGAGTAACACGTGAACTTTCTCTTTGGCCATATTACCATCAGAATTACCAGCTCGTGTGGGAGAACTGTGGCTTTGACTGTACATTGTGAAAATACTGGCAGTGAATGTTTATCAAGGAGTGAGTGAAATAAGAAAGGACAAGGAAGGGAAGGAGCTGGTAATAAAATTGAAAGAGGGAAAACTCGGAATAGAAGATCAAGTCCAAGTGGCGAGCATGAAAATAGATTCATGAATACAAGCCAGACGAGTGGGTTTGCCGAAGAATAGTGGGAATAGCGAAGTGGGCGATGGGAAAAGTGTAATGGTACTGTTCAGTGGGCAATCGTAGGCATAGTTTTCAAGACGGAATTTTGTGATGATATTGACAGACAGAATGGAGCTGTAACAGTAGGCAAGTGGCAGGTTGATGCCAAAAAGCACCCAGAGGAGTCATACGCAAAGACACTTGAGTTCACTGTCAAACAGAAAACTTTTCCATGTCCACTGTGACTGAGAGAAGAAACATTGGCTACTTACGTTCAACATCATCCTTTCCCAACAAAAACAGCAGCAGCTAAAAGAGAAGCTGCAGCAAAACAAACTTAAGACGCTCTGAGGAAACGTACGAGGCTGTTCGGTGCAGTTTCCACAAGAGTGTCTTGTTTTCTCTGTATCTCTGCAGATACTTTACTCTTTTCGATAATAGCTGACTTTTGTGAGCCAAAGAAGGAGCAAAAGTACCCAGACGACGACTAACATTACTAGTACTCTTTCTAGTACAAAGTGTAATGTATTTAGTATTTGAGACAGAACACAGGACTGAGAATGGCAGCTCGGAGGTGGTCCCAGCCAACCGGACTTATAGACAATAAACTATTCTGGTCTTGTGCTGCTGACCAGCAGATCTGCAAACAGTCTAACATAAACTACTACTAAACTACAGTCAAATATACACAAAACGCTACAAAACACAACAGTCCAGACTATCCCAACTGAAACAAATTTCCGAAGACGAATACACTCGGCCCAAAAACTTTCAAGTAAAAGTGGATGCAGTGACTGTTGAAAGGTCTTCGCAGACATTCTAGGTACAGATTTTTCTGATGTTGTATAAATTATGCATGAACGTAGATTTACAAAGGCCAACAGTTCCTTTCTCTCCTTTTCTTCTCTCCTTATGGATTTTTCCACAATCGCCTTAGCTCCGGCCTCTCATCGTGCACCCACACAACACACGCTCTTTCTTCCTTCTTGCTCTTCTACGGCTACAAAAGCATCTTACCCCATTCCACATTCCTAAACTCAAATAACAAACCATTCCATTCCTCCATTATTACAACTCCTAGTAGATATATCAACTAAGAGAGTCTCCTGCCTTCCAATCTCCTTTCTACTGTATTATACTCATGCTTAGCATTGCTACTGCCACAACTTCTTTTATTATGCGCTCCGAGTAAAGACGAGTGCATAAATTTAGATAGCGGTCGTGCTCTGCTGTAATAATATTTTAAATATTTAGCCCTTATTACTCCCAATCTTATTTACACTGTTTTAAGCGGACATTCACATCAACCAGTAATAAGGTGTGAGAAAATATACCCTAGACTAAACTCTTAACACTCCAATTCTATTGCCATCCTTACAAATTTGAATGTAGGTGTTAAACCCTTCTTTTAACAACAACATAAAAGACGAACCTTTACTCTGTATTGCACACAAATAGAAATGCAATTTCTAACCTTATTGCGAAAGAAGTGTTCTACCTGCATAGTACATGATATTAAGCTGTACTGTTGTACCAGCCCTAATTGCTGGCTAGGTTCTAGAGAGAGAGAGAGTTCAATGGAAAAGCACAAAGTGCTTGCTAATATCGTGGAATGCAGAATGAAATTGAATTTAGTTCCAGTGAGATTTTTATCCGACGAGTTTAATTAGTATTCCAAATTCCAATCTGAGCATCTCTGCATCTCTTTTTTTCTTTTCGCTTTGAAAACTACGAAAATCAAGATTGGAATTAAAAGGCTAATATCTTTCTGTTCAAACGACATGATGGATTATACAAAAAAGTGAGTTTTCTTTATTGAGCTTGAGGAAGAAGCAAGTAAATTGCATATCTACAACTACACGGCTCACAAAAGTATACAAGTGGAGTTGGGCCTAGGAAGGAATGGGGAAGGCAATGTAAGGGAAGTGAGAGAAAGAGCGAGATGTAAGAGTTGGCAAGTCAAAGGGACTCTTTGTGGAATCATACGATTAGCTTTGGTAGCATTGCCTGGGTAAGCTGCAACAGCAACGGTAACTGGTAACCGACGCCCAAGAGACTTTCTCCCACTTCCGATCTATTCAATAGCATATTATACTGTGAGTTTTCTTTTGTACATTACACATAGACTTTAGCCTGTGAGATAGTCGTGGTAAGTCTAACAGGCAAATAAATTCTAATCTAGTCATATAGCCGAGTGTTATCAAAGGAAAAGGATAAAAATCTGATCCAGCAAATGATTTTCTTACTCTCTGGACTGGTTCATTAGAACCAAGATGCCTTTGTAAATCCGTTATGGTAGATTAAGCTTATCGTGCTGGCCAATATATATTGTCCTGTATAACACACACGTACATACATTTATGCATATACACACATACATTTCTCCAGCTCCATTCTGAATATACAGTATCACCATCATCATCATCATCATTATATAATAATATGCTTTATAGAATTCCGTGTTCGACTCTGTCTTCACTCTTTCTACACTTCTTGTGTGTGTATGGGGATATTGGATGTGTGTCTGAGGATATGTAGTGTGTGAGGACGTGTATATATACAGGGAGATGTAAGAATCTACACTTCTCCCGTACACTACAGCACTATAAATCCAGCTTCTCTCGTTATCTGCCATTCTGTGTGCGCACATTGATCCTCTTATCCTATTCCTTGTGATATTTTCTCAGTCCGTTACTGAGTCGCGGATGACTACTTACGAGCGAGCACACACTCACATGCACACTAATATGGCTTTATAAAGCAAAGGGATGATTGAAATGAGCCCAGCCAAAGGCCTATCCTCATCAAATTTACTTTACTACTTACAGGACGGATCCTTTATGCTCTTTAGAATTTAGGATTATCACCGGACGTAAATAAACGCTATATATGTGTATTTGTAGAACTGAGAAAAACAATGCTAGACAAGGTACGTCGGCATTAGGAAAACTGTTTGGGCAAAGTGTATAGGAAGTAATAGCTCTTACACTTTCTTTCTATTTGAGAAATATCCTCGGTGCTACTACTACTACGAGTCGTATTTTCTTTTGCTCCCTTTATGCTTTGTAGGCAATACACAGTAAAGACAAGTTCAACTAAAACTCTGAATCCACACAATGTGAATGCTTTATTTTCCCAAAACTACTCTCAATACGCTTTCCTTTAGTAGTGCAAGTACAACCACCGGTACTTGTAATAGTATTATTATGACTACTGGGCTACGCACAGAGGAATAGAACGATAACAAGATATTTCTTAAGATAAATGCCTACCTCTACACAAAAGTGGATATGTATAGTCCAGTAGTGAGTCAGAGCCGAAATACAAATGGAATCTAGACAACGTATGTATTATTTATTGTTACTATGTGTAGACTGCAAGAAGGAATATACTGCAGAGAGTGGTATGTAAGAATTCCCATTTACTGCTTTCCGTCTATACTTCCTACTTTCGTTACATCCATTCAGACTTCTGGGTATTTCATTATTAGTTGTCTTTACTCTTGCTTACGTGTTACTATTCAAGATTCTGTGTAACTAATGCCGTTTCTACACACTTTTATCTTTCACTATATCATTTCCCTTGGATGTATCCGGTTCACTTGATTTCAAAGTAACTCAAACAAAAATGACTGCAAATTTTCTCTCAATCACACTATATCCATTCATTCTTTTGTGCCTGCACAGTATTAGATCTCCGTTAATGCAATGAGTATATATGTATGAATACCTAGTTAAGAAGAGATCCATTGCCTTATTATTACCTCGTAATAACAACTTACCTCTTTCTCTCTCTCTCTCTCTATTTATTTCCACTCTGTAGAAGATAAGCACAACACACAGAGTGAAACAAAACAGATTGGAGGCGGTAGTATTCTTATTCGCACACGTGCACGTGGCGGCAATAGAAGTGAAGGAAAAGAATATTTGGAATGGGATGGGAACTGTTATTGTTATTATCGTTTCAAGATGAGAGATTGAACATGAATGATGGTTGGGATGATGATAGCTTAAATTAATTTCTACCATTCAGCCACTCTCACTCCGTGACATGACACATTAGAGATCCAACTCCCATATTTCAATGCTCAGATTTTCTTTGTAGCGGTAAACATTCAGTTAGCACACTATACACATAACATGATACATGCTCGTACATTCCCCGTCCTTCACACATTCTCGATTACTTACAAACCTACTCGTACACAAATTGCAAATGCATCTCCTACTATATATAACAAGTAACCAGTATTTCCTCCTAACTGAGAGAGAGTCTCCTAGTATCTAATTCAACCTTACACTATACATACTCCTCCTAGTAAACTACAAAGACAAACACGTTCAAATAATACATACATAACTTACTTAGAGCATTGCTAGAGAAATAGTATAGTAAGTATCTGTGTACAATGCTCTTCTTATAGTGGCAATAAATAGGATTGAGGAACGTAGGACGTACATGATATCTACTTACTGTAGAGTACTGTATATAGTGATCACATATATGTACATAGTTGGTTGAGGAGGAGTAAAGACATCCAAAGACATACATATACATACAAAGCGGCTGATAATAATAGTAAGACGAAGGGAAAAGACCGTGAGCGTTTTCTCTTTGGTTCTGGTAGTAGTAGTAGTGGTAGTAGTAGTAGTGGTAGTAGTAGTAGTAGTAGTAGTAGTAGTAGTAGTAGCAGTAGTAGTAGCAGTAGTAGCTGTAGTAGTAATAGTAGTGCTGTGGATGTGTTTCTGTGTATGTGTGGCATTAGAAGTTCTTTCGTTGAATTTGATTGTGTGAGTTGGGTAGAAGTTGCTATAATATACAGTGTGCAATCCATCTGGCGAAAAGACAGAAAAGAGAAAGCGAGTCTCATTCAAAACGCCTCAACTACCACCAAACTCACGTCTCTCTTTCTTTCTCTCTTCTGCTCTCGGGAAATCCATACTGCTGCCCTGCCACCCTTTTGTTCAGTTTTCTGCCTCCTTTCTCCGCCACAGTCTCCTGCTTCAACAGCAACCTTCTTCTTCTTCTTGCATGTGTACCATGTTCTTCTTGTTCTTCGGAGAATTGGTTGAAATTCCTCCTCTGGTCCGTCTTCTTCTCTCCAGCAGTCTCTCTCTCTCTCTCTCTCTTTCACTCTGCGTTTCGTTTGATACTCAAGTCACTCATTCCATCATCCAAACCCAACGAAACGAGATAAAACCAAACGAAACCAAAGCTAGCTAAACTACTCTGTTTTTAGAGTCACAGTCAGTCTCCCCTCGTCGATCGTCTTACGTCTTTAATGGCTTGTTGTCATGAAGCAGTCTATATAGAAGTAGTGGAAACGACAAGACTTCTCTCTCGCTCTCTCCTGTTCACCACAGTTCACTTAACTCAATAATAGATCCCCTACTCAATTTTCGATTACGTTTCACCCTATGAATCTGTCATAGCACGATCATTTTTACAAATACTAATATTATACGGACATATCTCTAGTACGTGTGTAAATACCTATGTCCACTCTATAATGTACACTCTCTTTTTTACATTTCGTACTTATCATGTCATATCCAATGAAAACTTATCAGACGCTAGTAACACACGCTTCCTTAAACAGCTTTCTTATTACTTTTAGTGCACAATAAAATCCCTTTACTTCAATGCAGTCTACCACACGGGTTCAATATAATAATCGTCTCTCTTCCCCCTTCTCTCTCTCTGTGCCATGCACTCTTTACTCTCCACAACTACAATAGTCACACTCCACTGGTTTCTATTCAACGAAGAATTAAAACACTCTCTCACTACCTACTCCTTTAAATTGGCTACGTCAACCTGCCTCAAATATCCGTATTATATCTGAATAGTGGTTTGCTTTTCTTTGTATAATACAATTACTGCGGATGCATGGGAGACATGAATCCTTCAATTATCAGACTTCTATATACGCGTGACAGTTCACCCGTTGAAAATTGACACCACTACTACCCGAGTCCCTGGTGCACATTTAAAGCTTCTTCGCGGTTTCCTTTTCTCATACCATCAATCCTTCATTCAAGCTGTTATTTAATAATGAATATCTCAAGTGATGTTTCGTGTTCAGCTTATTGTACATTACACCAGTAAAAAACAAGTTCAGCGGATTAATTCTAACATCTTAGTGTTAGGCGAGACACGACTGGAAATTTAATATCATGGTTACTGTGTATAACGGATCAACTTATTTTACAGTTCTGATACACAGGAACAATATAACGCTGTATAATTACACGCGATGGCCGTTATTCATTGTGGAAGTAGCACGTGCTGGACCAATAATTGCCAGTCTAATGTCTTCTCTTAATTTTTATTTTGCGCCTAACATTTTCTCTACGAGTTGCATTAAAAGTATTTCTTGTGTGTAGTGGCAGTTAGAGACGTGAAATATTTTCCTGGAATTGTACAGAAAAGTCTCATTACTCTGATCTTGGTGTTTGGTGTTTGGCTGAGCTAGCTGTTGAATAAAGTCACGAAGCATAAAATTCCCTAACTACGTACGGTACATACGTTACGTAATGATACATAGAATGAGAGTACCTGTAGTAGTAATGGAACATGCAGAAGTCACACAGCAGTAGAAGTTGTAATTGTGTTCTTTGTAGACATATATATACTTGGTAACTTTCTTAACTTTCTCGGAGGTCATGTAAGGTTTATTCTATTAGCTTTGCACTGATATTTACAAGAACCATGTGTAGATATCTATGAGCACCTTAGACGTGTATCGCGTATCTACATGTAAGTAGTTTTATATTATTAGCCAATAATAAGGTGAAATGGTTGTGATAGGAGTACTACTCGTAACATCGTAATAAGTACGGAGGTAGTGGCGCTACAATGTCCTAATGGTAATGTTATTAGTGAATATAATGGATACAGGTTTATGTATCTCTCAAAATAGGTTGATTACATTTTGCTCATTCGGGACTGCAGACGACAAGGTAGTTAGCAGTGTGAGCAAGGTAGGAAATGAGGGTAGGGTTGTACTGCAAGGCATTGCATAACAAGAATACAATCTGTGTAATAAATGTAGATGCCTATAAGGAAAACTGATAATAAGACTGTAGTGTTGGTGTTTTTGTTGGTTTGTTGGTGGAGAAAACAAGAATGAAAGTCAAACCAAGTTATAAGAACATGTTCTATTTATTTCCATGTAGGTACATTCTCTACTCCTTCCTTATTATCCATTTATTATATTCGCCAGTCTTATTAGGATAGATGCTTATATTGTATGTAACATCATACGTATTGGTACTGTATATATGTATGGAGGTATGTATGTATATTGTTACTGTTAAACATGCAATATACATATGATGGTGTATGCCCGCCGTATATTGACAATAATGGAAATTGCTGCAAGTAGAAAGTGTAGCTGACGCTTCCTTGTGTTCTTCTGACTGTGAGTAGGTATTGTAGTTTTAGTATCTTTCCTTCAGTAATAGTGTAGTGTTTGCTCAGGGTTGCGGTGGTTTGCATTTTTCAAACTGTTTTCAGTGAAAAATGAAAATTCTGGGAAATAAATACCTAGTATGTATTGGTAGACTAATTTCGACCAGTGATTCCTACCATGCTTCTACTTCTACTGTAGAGACACAAATTTTAAAATAGACAAAAACAAAAGTGCTGCCATATCTAATCGTCAAGGATCGCTTAACTTATAGTTTGGCTAACTGAAAGCACAATAAACTCTTTACACACAAACTTCTTTCCAGGGCTGATTCGAATCATTTGCGGGCCTCATTGGACGAAGTTAATGACATGACTTCATTGTACTTCTTCCTCCGATTTTAATTATATACCTTCCGTTTTCTCCTACGTTAATATCAGTGCGAGTCATTCCTGCGTAAGTAGTCTCAAAAAATTTTAATTACAGGTTGTCCAATAGTAAGAAACATGAATATTATGTGAAATGAAAACCTGTAACTTCATGCTGTCGAAGCATACTATAGTAAAATGACATTTTAGTAAATTTTAAATGTGTAAATAATTTTATGCTGACTAACATTTTGAGTTTATTACTGGCTCAGGCAGAGTTTAATTCGAATAGTTTCCAATTGTTCACTTTTCGAGGCAAAAATTTGAAACAGTTTAAATTTTTCAGTTAGTTTATTTCACGTCGAAATAGTTCACACGGAACCCTGTGTTTTGGTAGTCTGCATTGAGACGGTCGGCCGCCGTCGCAACAGTGGGTTTAGCTTAAGATTTGACTCGGGCATTAGTGACTCTCAGGCTTTTGTGTTTGTATTCCTGCATAGTGTAATATGTGTACATATAAGTCTATTACAAGTTTGTATATGTACATGGTATGTAGGTAAGTAATGGTATAATATATTTACATTCGGAGTAGATGCTACTATTACGGGTGATGCTGGTAGACAATGTACACAAAGTTTGAGTTTACGCCGGAATGTATTCGGTCTACTAACTATCGTGTAATAATAGTGCCTGGTGAAATTTAATAATAGTAGTAGTCGCCCAGTATAATCTGGCTTTTGCTCCATATAATTTCAATTGTGATGCTCCACCGACTCAAAACAATCTCATTTGCTCTTGATACAACCACATCGGGGCAGCCACGGAGCCAACCCACTTATGATTAAACCTGTGCACCATCGAATAACTATAGCACTGAACTGGAGCTGTAACTGCTGGCGAATATGAACAGGAAAACAGAAGCATGTATTGCAATTTTCAATGGCGTTTTACTCCTATTTTGTATACTACTAATTGTAAATGTGTCTAGTGGGCATATCCCTAGCCAATAGAAGTAGCGGTGTTATAGCACCCATGTCATGCTCATAGCATTGTTATGACTAAACAGAGTCACTGCACTCGAATTTCCTGACACATACTACCGCTCCACCCGAAAGAAAATAAGCCGTTTCTCTCAACAGCACTAATTATAAATGCATAATTCAACTCGCTATTTCACGTATATGTTGCAAAAGCTACATGTATTTTGCTATAATAGCAATTCCACCAGTGCGTGAGATTTGAAATCTGAAATAATTATACGTTCAGTAATTGAGTGAAATGATACGACATATTCACATCATTTCTCCTTGCAAAACTACAGAATTATAATGGCCAAATGTAAACAAGACTTTCGCTGCAACAAATATCGGATTCTCATGCATGCGAAATAAAATTTAATTTTATAGCATAATTTTCTAAATTTAGAAAATTATGTTATAAAATGAAATTTTATTACTACCAGGTGTGAATACACTTTAAATATTTTCTTGTTTATAAGAGACCGGTTTGTTTGGGGAGATGGTTTACTACGAAGATGGTTTTTTAGGTGTTTGAGATTTTAATTAATTTCGGCACTTTGTGAATATTGATTGAGAAATCAAGTTTAATAAGACTAGAGAAAATCCCTATGAATAGATAGTACATCTTGACAAGTTTGCCAAGCTTATCGTATTTAATCACCGTTAGTTTGTGATTAAGTTCTATCTGGTTGACATAGTTTTCCATTTGAGTGAGTTCAATCCTGTAGAAATGATAGTGCGTTTATACTGAAATGGAATACCCCAGGGAATTCCCTACACATTAGCAATTGTTCTACATGGTATGCTTACATAAAGCTCAGTAGACCTTAATTCCATTCATTAAGTACACGTTTCAAAGTTACTGAAGGAAATAATGAGTTTCATGGGAAAGTGGAATGCGTACTGACTTATATACTACTGGCACTAAGTACCTAGGTAGGTACTCTCTTTCTCTTGGTGGTGTTACTTGATGATAGAGTTTAATAAATAGAATTGTTATTACTAGGAGAAATCAGACAAAGTCAAATAGTTTGCTACAGGCAATTATTATGGGCAACCACTCATCTTTGCACGAATGAATGCGAACTTATGCACCAAAATCAATGTCGCTCCGCTTGCAAATATTTAGACAATCTCCATCAGATATTTTTTCTTTCCTCCTACTTTGCAATAGTGCTAATAAAAATAAATTGCACAAAGGATTTTAGTTAAATGTGAATGTCAATTAAATGAGCACGGGAAATTGGTGGCCTAGGGTGTTACTCGCCAAAGGAAATTAACAAGGTCTCAAGGAGAAATCAAGCAAAGCTTCAAGAGCTATTCTAGTAATTAACAATGCAACCTATTACTCCTCGAATAACTACAAATGGAGGTTTTGCATATTATGCAAAAGGCACCACCTACTAACTACCTTCAGTTAATAATATCATTATTGAGATAAATGCAGTCTATGAATATTCAAGCGAATATGCAAAGACAGCAAGCTCATTCGAGTGAGAAACGTTTAGCACACTTTTGTTAATTAATGATTAATGCATTACACAGCGGTTCACTCAAGTAATATTAGTATGAAGTAGAAATACCACAGATTTTAATTCGTCTAATAAGATTTAAGAGCTATAAGTGCTTACACTTCACAGGTATATTGATGATCATATCTCAAACTCATTTGCACAAGCAGACACTTTCATATATTACTTACTTCACGTGTGTATAATAATAAACTCAGCTAAATAAGCTGATGGATTACCATGCTTGATTTACCATGTTATTTGGAATTTGATTTATTAATGTCGACAAACGTGTTGCTTTTAGCGATTAATCTTAATCCTTAACATGTTATCAAACGACCCAGTTCAGTAGAAGGT
The DNA here is from genome assembly GCA_019776165.1 of Pogonognathellus flavescens. Taxonomy (NCBI): domain Eukaryota; kingdom Metazoa; phylum Arthropoda; class Collembola; order Entomobryomorpha; family Tomoceridae; genus Pogonognathellus; species Pogonognathellus flavescens. The sequence continues at coordinate 39,789 of JABASD010000855.1, read as the reverse complement.
TTATTATTTTGTCAAATGGTTTAACATTTCTATTATTTAAAGTACCTACTTAAGATTACGAGCGCAGAAGTAGATTTTATCATAGGCGTCGCCACGAGATAATTTAAGGGGGTACACACCCTGATATGGGAAATATACTAAATTATATTTTAGGTTTAAAGTAAAATATAACAAATGTAAAAAGTTTGAAGTAAATTTAGACTCTATTAAAAAAAGACATTAAGTTTTTAATGTATCACATTAAGCAGCAAATTTTATAACATAAGGATAAAATATTAATTTGATTTTATTTGCAAGAACCCTAGTTTGGAACATGAATTAAGAATATTCGTTTTTACTTGAGATGAAGTAAAAGTTAATGATATTGTATTTCAATTTTATTCCGTAGTATTTGTGAATATAAATGCACATAGATAGGTTTTTTACATAAGTTTATGAAAAGGAGATTAGTATTGATAACAAGTTTGAATGGAAGTGTTTGGTATTTGTGATGTTGAACATGGACGTGGGCTATAGTTGCCAACTGGAGCTATTGTGGTGGTCTGCTGGTAGAAGTTGTGATGAGGAGGAAATGGACACAGTGGGTAGCTTCATTTGGTATTGTCGACAATGGAGAAATAGCTTGAGGAATTACTCGGGTTGTACTTTGCACTAGTTGAGAGTTTGCATAGAAAGCCGGGAGAGAAATCGGAGAAGGTCCAGAGATAGGACGAAGGAGGAGGAGAAAGCCTCTTGAGTCAACATACATACGTAGATTGATGGTGCCGAGTATTGCGGTTGGTGGTAGGACTCCAAGTTGGACTTTGAGCTTTCTCTCTTTATAGCTTAGCTAACCCAAGGGGGCCAAAATTCTGAGCTCAGCTGCTACCACACTAGTGTCTGGCAAATTGTGATATACTTCCTTCCACGTTTTCACCGTGACTTTCCTTCACTCATTCCCTCCTCCAGCAAAGATCCGCGGAGTCTCAACAGGAAAAGTCCACAGCGAACAACTCTCGCCTTTCTTCCTCCCCCCTCTCATTTTCACAATTTATGAATTTCTCTTCCCAGCGCAAAAGTCATGAGTGGCATCCTTTGTAAACGTGGTTTCGTCATTATCCTCCCAGTCTTATTATGCTGGCTGTGGAAAACTCTTGTACACAACACACGGACTAAGAAAAGCACAATAAACACACTGTGTGAATGTTATAATATCACAGCACAATGCATAGCAGCAGATCTGCTAAATGCTATGAAATTATAATCTCTGTGAGGAAGTGATAAGCGGAATAGTAATTCTTTACAATATAACACAATAGGGAGATACTGCAGCTGCCGCAGTTATCTCTTTGCAGTCACATGCACTGTGCATGAGTATATACAATTGCAACTAATGTCGAAAGTTTAGAGCTGTTTTTGATTCGCACTAAAAATAGTTACTGCTACAATATAACTCAGTCAGACAGCAAAGGAAAATAATATTATACGAGTGAACGATTACAAATACAATATAAATTTACTGCAGGTATACTTCAACAAGCGTATTGCCTTTTGTTTATTTATCTCCGAGTGTTATGCATCGTTTGTCCTTTACAATTTATTAGTGTTATAAATTTCAAAGGAAGTTTTCCTTGTGAACCTAAGGTTAATTTAAAATTGATGGCTATGTGCTCCATAATGCGATTAAGCTGGTGGTGCTTATTGCAAAAGGCGAAAAGTATATCAGCTAATTAGTTTGAGTTTTGTCGGTCTATTTATTTAATGTTGTGCTTTAGCAGCAACAGCAGAGTCAGATTATTTTGCAAAATGCGTAAAGTAAATACTAATTAGTAGCAGTCGTAGAGCGTGAAGACTTCGAGAGAAAAAGAGAGAAAGAGTCGACAAGTGCAGACTGAAAAACGAGAGTGATTTATATGTACAAGTATTTGTTGAAGACTCACCTCTACTACTGTTATGCATTTATACAACTGTGTAGTTCCATGTAGCATTCCGTAGGCAGTCAGAGCAGCTTATCTGTTCTAAGCAAAACAACAATATTTTATAAGTTTGTGGAAGACGGGAGCGCAAGTGGTAAGCCTGAAATACGACAGCCTCCCTGTGATTCATATTTTACGGTGAAAAGAAAAGGCTAGGATCTTCTCTCTCTCTCTCTCTTTCGAGTTTCTTCTTCGTTGTCTGTGTATGATGGTGATGTAGAAGTGTGTTGGAGTAATAGTAATAGTGTACATCCTTTGGAGGTGTAGTGGGTATACTATAGTAATAAAATACGAACTACAAAGCGCACACATGGCAGAACTCACAGAAAAATGTATTTGAGTCAGTCATAAGATGAAGTAAGTAGTCTGGTATATTTGGGAAGTGGTGCAAGCTAAGTTTTCCTTGCTCTATTTCTGCAGTTTTCTTACTGTAACTCTTCTAAATAGTTTTTGTTGTGGAAGAATCACCTTCTCTCACTGAATTCGTCGTACATAGTAAACGTAAGAACTGGAACTTAGTCAGTTGTCTGCTTTTCCTATAAACTCCTGCTTTCTCCACTAAATAAATACATACGAACAAGGTATTTTCTTCTATATTTATACTTAATACAGCTTCTATTTTCTTTCTGCCCATTTGTCTCCCAATAGATCTCGTCTTCTTCAGGCTGCGTTTCTTAGATTTTCGTTTTCTATCTCTCGCAGATAGTCCCAGCACATTTACAATGGAAGCAGAGAGAGGGAGAGAGACAGAGAGAGGACTATGCAATGACGTAGTGACAATGACAGTGCATATCCACACAGTGACATGAGATAAGAATCATATAGTTTTATGGCCCAGCAGTTGGCTCTCATTTTCTGTGAGACCTGCTTTGCTTTTAGTTTCTGTGTGCCACTAGTGCTAGTCTTACCCTACGACCATTGTAACAAAAGTGTTGTGCTTCAATTTACATTCTTTGCCTTGACTTCAAAAGACATACATTTCTTTTCCATATTGCAGTGTACTGCCAGTCTGTACGTACACATGGCAGAAAGAAGTTGAATGCAATGCGATGAACATAATTTATAGAGATTTCGAAAGCATAATAATATGATGCATAAATACAGGGCAGCATAAAACTTTTCAGCTTATTTTCAACATTACAAGAAATGAGAACGAAATATTGCTAAGCATTGAAGAAATTGTCTTACTCTTATCAACCTTTTAGAATAAAGCTCTAGATTCGCATTCAAATTCAAAGCATTTTTAAGCTTCCATTGGCGCAACACCGTTGAAGATCGGTGCACTGGACAGAAGGGTTAAAGGGCAGCAAAATGAAGAAGAAAACTAAATTGATATAGGGTTATTATTAAGGTTTCTGGAGTTTTACTAATGCAAATTTTGTTTTATACTGAAATTATCAAAAAATACCAAATCAAAGACTTTGTCTTCACTAACTTTATCTTTACAGCACTGCATATAAGCAATCGTTTCTTTACAATGTACAAGATCTACGGAATCCACTACATACCTGCTATTTTATTTTAATTTATAAACGTTGATTTATTTCATATACCACAAATCAGTCACCATTTAATAACTTAAGATATTTTTCCATATTACTGCCAGTTTTTAATATTATTTCAATATGTCAAAATGTAACAAACGTCAGACAAAATAATTTTTTGTATAAGACAAAATCCTTTTTCTATAAGAAATGATTTAAATCATATCAGTATATATTTAGACGAATGTTAAATCGATCAATTTTAAACACCAGCCTTGATTTTTAACACGTCATAAAAAGCCAAAAATAAAATTATCCATACCTTTTACCATAATATGGTGATTATAAATGCAGTACGCACTTTCTTTGCAAAACTTGTACTAAAGAAACGTTGTACAAAATTTACTCCATTTGGTATTAATACATTACAACAAACTTCGGGGTGTTGTGGTGTTGGATTAGATGTTTACCCTGAAAGGAAAGGATCAACCAAGACAGCACCCTGTGTTTACAAAAGATGATATAAAACTGGTTATGTTATAGGGTTCATACATTATATTTTCATGCCCTCATAGGGTATGAACATCACAGAATATTTTTGCTGCATTTTCCATACCTTCGACTAATGTTTTGGTATAGCCTAGACGAAAGTATTTGCAGAAGATTCGAATAGAATAGAAAGGGACGGAATAATAGGACACCTTCTAAGTCTTCTTTATCTTTTAGCATTTCTGAATGTTTGTTCGAATTTTCATCTGAACAGCTGGGCAAAAAATGTGCACGCGGTACATACATTCAGTAGACTGCAATATTATAAGCATGTTTAAGTAGATGATAACATGTAGGTATTAGTTCCAAAGTATATAAAGGAAATAATATTATGCTCATGTACTTGTACATAAAACAGATTCGTATTGCATTGATATAGAAGGCATAAAAATGTTCAAAGCCATTACTATAGATACGTACTACAAACGAATCCGTTCAATTCTATTCATCTTTGGTGTTTCATTGTTGCTGTAAAATCCCTACTTATTATTCTTTGTGCTGTAATAATAAGAAGCACGGCGATCCACCATCATTTCATGGAACCCGCAAAGCAAAATATTAAAATAGTTTTTGATTTATACATACTAGGCAGATTTATAGTGGATGATAATGATAGTAGTAGGAAAAATTAGTAAGTCAATACAAATTAACTTGCTCGAAATCTACTTACATTTGGAAAAGCGATAGAACGTGAAGCATAACACTGCAAATGCCCAATTCACATTCAGTTCGTGTTGCTTAATCGAGCAGAGAGCAAAGAACTCTCTGAGGATTATTAGGAGTTTAATCAATAATATTATAACAATCAAATATATTACTCACATTTCTAATTGACTTTTCGTCTTTAACTAAAAGTATGTCCTCAATCCCATCCGACGCAGTAACTCTATTCAACAGACTTGATTAGAGTCTAAATAGATTGGTGAATTTTAAGCTACAATATATAACACTTCTTTCCATGCAGTGTGCTTATAGAAGAAAATCACATAAGAGTTTTCATGTTCATTTCTCAACTCTTAGAATACTATTAATAAAATAGAATCGGGTTATTATTAAGCTGTCTAATAGAAAAAGTAATTTGTCTAATGCAAATCATGGATTTTGTCTTATATACTGAAATTATCCAAAAATACAAAATCAAAAACTTTGTCTTCACTGACTTTGCCTGGTATCTCGTAGACAACATTTTAAAAATCATGACAACAGATGTTTTGGATCAATTAAAAATTTGTCCTGGTTACGCAATACCAGGTTACTGTACTGAGAGGCTCAATTTTATTTCAATCAGACAAAATGTAAGAAATATAAGATAAAATTTTTCTATAAGATGACTTAAATCATATCCAGGATCTAAGGCTTCCTGATAAATGACTTCTTATGCTTCAATTTAAAAGCTAAAATTTTGGTAATGTTAAAAATATATTCCAAGTTTATAATTTCATTCAATTAAGGCTAAGGCCTTTCAATTAAGCTGTAGAGGTAGAAAACATTGCACTCACAATCCGATCAATTAGTTTCACTTTTTTCCCAGTTTCAGATCTGGTAGCCCTATATTTAAATAATTTAAGTATGCTTAATATGCAGAATTTCTTCAGTTATATTTTACCGTAACTTATGTGGTTACCAAATCCAATTAAAGTGTAGTACCTAAGTACCTATACATAAAAAAATGATAGTATCAGTTAAATCATTTTTTAATTTGGTCTATTGTCCATGATGTATAACTTTCAATTAATTGCTACAATAACAATTAATCACATTATCATAGCAGTGTTCAAAGCTCAAAGAGATTTGTAATTTTAGATTACTACGGGGATACAAAAGTTTCGTACTAGACCGGCTTTGACATGAGAAATGATGTCGTGTTGAGCTGTCAAAATTATATTTGCACATAATGCATTTCTTTTCTCGAAAACACGGAAGGTACCTATAGGAAAAATAAATAAAAGTATAACTATAAAGAGCAGAAAATAAAAGATAGATAATACGTAGCGGTGTAAATATTTGGTAGAATCAGTGAACTGGTTTGGCAGTTTTTGGAAATAAAACGTCCTTTAAACGGGGTTTTCGGCTTTTTTGAGGAATACATAATACACACAGAAAAGCTTTTGAAATACGATTCAAATGTTGTGTCATTTTAAGCCTAAAGCCCAGCTTTTTCACTATTCCAGCTTAAGTCACAAAAAACGGTTGGAGCTAGAAGCCAAAAAGCTGATTCCACGGAATCCTGGGTAGCATCCTTTTTTGGCTGTTGATCATTGGTGTGATTCTGAATATTGCCGTACAAAGGAAAACTAATAATAAAAAGAGACGACGAACTTAAAAGAAATTGAATAAAGCAGTTCATCATTCATCAAGCAGTCAGTCATTGTTAGAATGCAAATCTATCTAAAGACTATTAAGGCCTGGAACCTGGAAAGTTGTGCATATGTCTGCTTTACGGTAGACAGATTTAGTGAAAGAAAAGTAAGTAGTTTCATTTTGCTTTGATGCACATTGATTTTGCATTATTTTCTTGGGTCTCTGGTGCATATTATCGAAATTGACTCCAACTCAGTTCAGTAGCATAAAAGAAGAATGAAGGCATAATGTAATTGTATATGAAGTACATGTACGTACGACAAGACAAGTAAGCTGTCAAATATATTAGTAATGCTGAACTGGATTACTACCATTGCATTTCATACCATCTTGTATTTCATTCTTACAGATTTTGTTATTTTCCTTTTGTAGTGTGACTGTAGTTCAATTTTACTCACTTTCTTATTTCCTTTTCAGCCATTGAAACCAAATTCAAGATGTATCGATCGATAAATTTCCACAATATGTGTATATCTAGCAGCAGAGGCAAAACTACTTCGTCCCTTTTGAAATGAGATTCTTCTATGAAAAAAGTAAGCAGTAGGTACAGTGTCTATTATTCTGTACGTACTCAACCTAACACGAAACACATTGAAAATGGGATTCATAAAAGTCTTAGTCCCTTTCAAAGGCACGTGTGTAGTACGTATAATACAAAATACTTGTGCATTTACTTTAAACTCCCGCAACAAATGAACAAAACTCCTTTCAGCCATATTCCAAAAAGATGTTTACATGCCAATAGTAATATTCTATTATGCTTTGCTTTGTGCAATCAATTTATAGCCGACTTCTATTCAGAGAAATCTTTTTGTATAAATCTACGTAATTACTTCTAAGTATGTCTTTGATGTTTTATCACAATTTGAACATGAACATAATATCTATTCAAGAGAAACCAGCGGAAAAATTAGCTTATTCATTGCTGTAATTTTCTTTACAAGAATGATATCTAAAGAAATACACCACAAAATGATTTTAGCACATCGTATATTATCTCAGAAAACATATCAGGGTATTATTACGTCAGTTGTTGTGATTCTTGGAACAAATTTGTAGCCTTCGGTGGAAAGTTGCAAAGAGATTATAATAGGTAAAGGTACATAGATACAATTTACTGAGAACTACAGCAAACTAAAGCAGAGCATTAAAAATTACTTAAACCTAATTCTCTTTTTTATTGTGAAAATCAAAAACAACTTTGTCAGTTCCAATGGTTGGTACGCGTATGTCTTAGGGAAAAAGAGAGTTCTTATTACCAGGAGAGCATAAAATTATAATGTTAGAAATAGTAAGTGAAGGGAATTAATGGTACGTAGAGAATTCCTTGCAGACCCAGCTACATATTTGTAAGATTGTAATAGGAAGTTCTCAAGGGAAAGCATATAAGAGTAAATGTTATGTAAAGATTTTGTCTGAAAATTGAAGCATAGGTAATTTACATTGTAACATCCGTATAAAATATTAACACATTAAAATAGGTTTATGTATCATACTTGAGAGATATGATTTATATAATGTGTGGTTCACAGCTAGCTAGAGACTACAGACTATAAAGAACACACTTGAAACCAGATTTAAGATTTGTTTAATGGTTTGTACATGTCTCTCACGGATGATCATAAAGTAAAGTAGTCAATATTTTATTGGTGGTATTTTTTGGCATTCCTGTGGTAAAAGGAGCCAGACAGATTTACATGTCCATTTAACTTACTACATTTTACTATCTTTTCTATACAATTCCGAATAAAATTTAAACGTTCTCTCTCCCAGCGTGCCCAAATGATTCTGCTCGATAACATTTCCGAGTAAAGTCTATTTTATGCCATTTACAACTTCAGAAACCTTTGTTAAAAGCGTTTGCAAGTCTGATGTGAATCGGGGCAATAAAATGAGAGTAAAAGTCTAAAAATAATTTCCTTGATCATGAACTCACTAACATATTATGGGAATCACGGGGAAACTGTCCTACCTTTAAAACCCAAAGAAGTCGTCCCCTAAGGGCACTAAAAATGTGCAATTAATACCAAAAAGCGCACAACCCTTACCACTGCCACACTGTTTACTGATTTTGAAAAAATTATGGCTTCGACGTAATGTTTTGCATTGCAAGGGTAAGACAACAGTGACAAACTGGACTCATTTCATTATTTGATGACATCCAAAACCGGAAAATGTTTTCTTGATGCTGCAGAAAAATCAAGAGAAATTTAGCGTACACTGCAGTTTAAAATTTTGTCGCCGATTAATATGGGCTAAAGTCAGCTATATTTTGACCCAGAGTGGATTATGTGATTGTGAATGTGATGTTTGGTGTGTAACTGGACTTGGAGATTTTGATGTGAGATTAACTGATTTTACTAGAAAACGGTTAAAAGTTGTACTTTCATTTTAAAAGTGTGAAAGTTGACAATTGCAAAAAATCAATATGGAGAGTCCAATTTTCATTTTTCTGTCCACCTCTGCAATTGTGTAGGTAGTTCAGATAGCGTACATTATAATATTAATATGATTTGTTCTACTGATATATATGCAGAATTATTATTGAGAGGTTACTTAATCTTATTTTTAGTGAGATGAGGGATCTCTTCCTTTCTAAAGGAGAATCGGTAGGCGGTAGCAGTAGGGAAAATGAATTGGTAGTTATTAACTTAGTCAAAGATAATTTGAGAACATGATGATAATATTATGAGCACAGAGAAGATTTATTTTAAAGAAAGTCGCTGTGACCTCTATTTCTTTACGCATTGAGTCTATACAGTCTCTCTCTCTCCAGGTTCTTTTCCGGAAAACTTGAAACCCACGAAATCCAAATGGAACTAAAACTCTCTTACATACCTACAGGGAGAAGAAAGTTTAAGTTAAGAAATGTGATTTGCGCTGAGCTTGAGAAGTTGACAATACTCCAATTGCATGCCAACATTTACATTACAATTCACATTGTGATATCCGAAGGTGTTATGTCACTACTACGGACAGATAATACTTCTTATATACCCGAGTCAATAATACACAAGCTTGAGAAACTTGGGACAAATGCTTTTATCACAAAACCCAGATCACCACAGCTCCAGTTCTCAGTATTCTTTCGAAAAATATCTGTGGGCTCAGTAGACTGAGTGACAATAAGAGTTTATTAGGATGGAATTTTGTTCAGGCACAATAAAGAGTCGCCTATTCTCATCCGTATTCACATCCCCGTCACATCTCATATCTTCTAAGTCTTTACTTTCTAATCAACTACGACTTTCACCACAAATTGACCCCTTTTCTACAGGAATATTTACTCGTAATGGGAGGTTTGGAGGGCATTAACAATTTGAAATAAATTGACACAGACACGATTGCACAACAATTTTAAATTACTTTATATGTTGAAGCCACACGTCTCAACTCAACAACCTCTGCACCCGTCTTAACAAAATTTACTGATATTACTTTGTTCAAACTTACTACGAAATTTACTACTACACCACGTAATTCATTCCGCCATGCCTTGCCGTGATGGAGCAGTCAACCTGTCTGTGCCACTCCCATTAGTTTTCTGATTGGCATGTGTCGGTAGGGCGAGGAAAGAAATTTATTTAATTTTGTCGTTATAAAAAATGAAAGGAAATTGTCTAGGTAGTCAAATATTCGTGCGTACTTCATTATTACCCACCGTCGACGGTTGTGTGGGAACACTCTGTCCGACTGTCTGCACGATAAATCTAGAACAATTTGAGATAGATCATTCAAACGTGGCACAAGTGTGCAATTGAGGACTTGTTTGAAGTTAAGTTCAAAGATAGGGTCAACAATTATATGACCTTTGACATTTGAATACTGATTATGATACTGATTTATACCAATGCAGCAGTAACGACAATAACGCAGACGCAATAGCACACTGTTGTATTACAATTGAATTCCCACCAGACAAAAACATTGGAAAATTAAATATTCTGTCCGTCTTTTCTTGTTTTATTTTAAATATTACAATAGTAAACTATTTATGCCCGGTTTTCACGGTGTATTAACATTTCAAATTTTATGATGCAGCCGGTAAGTATTATTCATGGAAAATTATTTCCACAGAAAACTTCAGGTGGTGGCAGACTATTACAACTAAATTGGATGTAGGTAGGTTGTCATCATGACAATCGAGAGTTGTGTATAAAGTAGCTATAAGTGTAAAGTATTATGTGATTAGAAACCCAAGAACAGTTTTAACACGCAATAGACACGATGAGCATATTTTAGATGATTAACACGTCATTCGCTGGTGGAAAAAACTCGCGATCCTGCCATCCAGGATACCGGGAAATTTTCGGTGAAGCTGAAAGTTTCCTTATGCTAACACGCATGCACAAAAACCGGCAATAAATTTGAAGAAAACATAGTTCCATTCGATTTTATGACCAATAAATCGGGAAATCAGGTATCAAGAGAATTTTTTGTAGGATACCGGGAGGAAAAAGTTTTTTTCCGGCAGCTCGACTTCACTTTATATGTAAACCAAAATCAGACCTACAATATATACATTAACGATTAAGTAATATGATTGTAATGAATAAATCATTGACACACGATTTCAGGCATTTTCGATATAGGATGACTTCTGTTCAAAATTTATGGAGGGTTCAGTTTAATAATAAGAGAAAATTGGAGGGAGTGAGATACGAAGGTGACGGTTATACATTCACTTTAGTTCTATTGAGTTGTTCTCTCTTTCATCTCTCGAGTCTCGAGTCGTGACTGATGGTATCAAATCAAGATTAAGATAAACCAAGCTTCAATTTTTCCTACAAGGTTTCCTATCTTAGTTCATTTACTTATCGTCATTGTGCTTCACGGTTTTCGAAACTCTCTACTTCTAATATATTGATACCATTCTGTAGAAGGCGGTACAAATGCATACTGCATATCACCATTCTCATTTTTCTGAAAAGTGTCTATCAGTCTCGCTTGGGCTTGACTCGTCTTGCTTTTGGAATTGGTGCGATAAGTGACTTGGTTGGAAGAAGGGAATGAGATGAGATATAATGAGTCTTGTTTGTATTAAAGGTTTTCAGTCTGGTTCTAAAATGAACTCTCGTTGTTTCATGGTTGGAAGCTCGTTTAGAGGATTTACCATCTTGGTGAATGTGCAACTTGCGTGTTTCCCACGGAAAACTAAAATTGCTTGAGAGTGTATGTCGATATTGTTGAAAACGCAATCAAACTAACTACTTGTTTCCATGTGAAAGCCACTGTAAATTGCCCAACAGTGATGGCAAGAAGATGGAGAATATGCAGATGGCGAAACATATACTTTTACTTACAATTAGTAATACTTTATAGCAATTGACACTTTAGTCTGTTCTGCGTGCTTCTGTCTTGTGTCTTCTCTCTGGCTCATCTGTGACCATTTATGAAAGTGTCCTCTCAATCTTCCTGTCTTGGGTTATGTTGCAGTTTGAATAACTTCCGTAGCAAAATGGCTGCAGGAAACGTCGAAAAGTTTATCGCGCCACATTTCTGTTGGATTAACATAAATTTAGACATTTAACCCTTTCGTCCAGAAACAGGCTTTAAACTGCTTTCCTATATCTACCCAATCTTTCCTAACATTCTTAATATACTTTAATATCTGTCGAAGCTGCTAGAATAAAGTTTTCCCAGTGTCTAGACATATTCACCTTATAATATACTTAATACCCAGAAGGTATAGTCAGTAACTGTCACATAATGTAATCGATGCAAACCAAAGATGGAAGAATATATCCCGACTATCAGGCACATCTTCCTTCTTATTCATTTATGCAAGCCGATAATTAAACTGCAGCTTAAGAACCAAGACGTGACGCTTCAGTTCGGCTCAATTCACTTTTGCTTGAAATTAGTAAAGTAGAATCCAACCGTGACAAATAATTACTACAAACTCGCATTTTTTTGCACTGATTGTAAGTAAATGATAAATTATTGAATGGAATTGCATTTCTCCGTGGCAAATCACTGACTCCGCAGTCTTTCATTCAATTTCATCCTTCATGCACACTAGTCATCTACGTCATCAAGGTCTTTGTTCTGTACACCATCATTCAATGGAATATTATTTTTAGAACAACAGCATGAAAAATCGTACTATACAAACATGTGCAGTGCACCGAAGTATTCGTTTGATGTAGTGAATTATTAATGAAACTGCAGCATAATGATTTTTACATTATTAATGCAAACTCGCCTGTTTATTTTGATTTCAAAATTCATATCATATTTTCTTTTATGTCAGCACAAGTTATGAGTGCCCTTAAAATGTCATTAAATTGTTATCGATGAAGTGTATAGTTAGAGTGTGTCGAAAATGTACTAGGGGTTCCTCAGTGGGGCATGGAATTCTTGAAACAAGTTTGGAAGATGCAAATATTTGTACAATGTGAAGGAATCTAGAGTGTTTTTCAATTTGTACATTTAAGAGAACATTACATTGCATCACTAGTTTTAAAGTTCTGACCGAAAAGGTCTAACCTTGAAAGGTAATCTTTGAGTAAGAGAAAACAAATTTGATCATGTAGTAATTCTCCAAAACTTGGCAACTTCTGTAGCTATTACTTACACAAAACGTTGAATATAGAAAGCTAGCGTAGCGTTAATAAAACTGATTGTCTAAGAGAAAGGGGGAAAACGCGACGAACAGGAAGAAAGAGAACAGGGGGAGAAAATTGTATTATAAAAAGCTTTTGGGCTACACACATTGTTGCAGTAGGTAGTAGATCTCATTCTATTGATCTCGTCTCTGGTTTTCTTGCACACATAAATAGTTCATGACATTATAAGTTCTTCCGACGGTGAAACTAACATCGTGAAAAGACCTTAGTTATTGATTTAGTAGTAGCTGTAACTGTAGCGTCAGAAATGGAAACTAAACTTTACTAAACTTGTTCAAATGTTTCCAGCTTTGACAAAAATTGTTTTAGAATTCGATTTTGAGGAAGAATTGCAAGGCAACACACGAGTATTCCTCATTTCATGGTTTTAGTGTATTTATTGGGAATAAAATAAATACGGCTTATATATGATTGGATTTGTGTATGTAGATGTGAGGCACGTACAAATTTAGACGTCTACTCCAAAAGTTTAATACCATTACAAGGCTTATTTGGTGTTGCATCACGCAATATCTTATACTAACGTAAGTAACAATGGTGGAATCGTAAACATTGTATATCGCTATACATATCGGCCATAAAATGACAATTTTAAGAAAAATAAATTCGGATAAGCCTAGAACGACTTGAAAGTTGGAGAAGGACGTAGATTCTGGGAAAGTAGGACAATGAACGACAGAACGAGCCAAAAGAGAAAGAGAGATGAGCTGAAACGGAAACTAAGAACGGATGGCTGTTAGAGTCAATGATTATTGGAAGCCGATGGAGACCCCTGATTAGTTTGATGAGACGTCTTAAGACGATTGCTTTCACTTTTCGTGCAAACCTCTCACAAGGAAAGTCGCACACAGAGGGATCATCAATTTCACAATGCTATCACACATCGTACATTGTCTACTTAGCTGTATCTAAACCGTCCTGCAGGAATAACCAATTTGAGCACAAGTAGCGAGCAAAATTTTTGCCAGGGTTTTTTCTCCTCTTCTTTGCAATTTGTGACTTGATCTCATTTCTAAGCATGTTGGAAGAGCAACCAAATGACTCTTGTGTTCGTATTTAGGTATCTTTGAAGATGTCAACATGTTTGACTGCTGGTGAATTTACTGCGTCCTTCGATAGGGAATAAGTATGCGGTCGGAATTATGATTTTGTTTTGCGTGCCTCTCTGTCTCTTTGTCCACATTCCATCCTCCGACAGAATATTACACAGCACAACCACTCTCCCAATATTTCCACCAGCCCTGGCGTGAACGTTAGCAAAATCCATGTGGACATAACGTAACGTTACATAACACAAACACATTTTCTATATAAACTGCAAGATATTACTCCACCACTACTGCACTCACACTCACTCACTCAGTTAAATATTGCCCTTAGTCCTAGACGTACTTTCTCTCTATAGTCCTTATAACTAAACTCAACTACCAGTGTTGTACTTGTTCTGTACTCACCCATTTCCCCTTGCACTACATATATATTACTGCGCTGAATTTTAGTACTGTACAGTTAACTTGCTGCCTAAAGTAGTTACATATCTCACATGCATGCTGCATAGAGACATGGATGTCAGTGAGTCACTAACTTCATCCAGCCAACCAAGCAATAGTACTAAAAGCAATAGCAATAGAAATGCACACTTACATGTATATTGGAATAGATGTAATAGAAATTGTTATGTCTTGTACTCCTACTCCTAGAACAACTATAGTGGCTCTGTTACAACTGGAAATCCGCGTATAGCAAGTGCCTTCCTCTGTCTACATCACTCGTACGTACCAGTAAGTACACGAAGAGCGGAAAAGAAAGATATGACTGCTCTGTTGCTATTTCGGATGCTATTGCCGCATGAGTCTTTGTAAAGAGCTCTCAACCTCACATCACATCAACTCTTGCTCAAGCTTTTACATTATAGTCTACAGTTACTGCTCTGTACTATGAATTGCGTTTGTAGTTTATACTCAAGTACCGACAAGTCAGTCAACTAGCTTTACTACTATTTCTACAACACTTCTGGTCCGTCTACTATCACTATCTCTCTATACGGAAAGCACACACTTCACTGCCACATTTATATATTTCTAACAGTTATATATTTCTAACTGCTATATATTTCTAACTGTCTTTTATACTTTTCAAGTCAAACTACCAGTACCTATATAATATACACATGGCCAAGTTACGTTGTGTATTTATAAGTGTCTGTCTTCTATATGTGCATTTGTATAGGGAATAGTGGTAGTAGTAGTAGTAGGTTGTATATTCACAGCACCTACAATTTCTCATTGCTTTAACTTGACTCTTCTGTGACTGTGTGTGTGTGTGTTACATTCTTTGGTGCTTTTCCTCTGGTCTTCAACAAATAAGTAGCAGCAGTAGTAAAGTAGTAATGTCGCCAAAGCCAGTTCTCTGTGTTGTTGGACTACTGTGTTCTGTGTGTTTCTATAGTGTGTGGGATGATATATATTGATTTGAGTACAACCAACTGCTGCAATAACACAGAGCATGTAAACGTGCCCATATAAACACAGCAGACGCAGACGGCACCAGAAGAAAACAGCTACACAGTGTAAATATAAATATGTAAGGACCAGAGAGAGAAGTAGTCGTTGTAGTTAGGACTTTCCCTTACATGTTGGATATGTGTGTGTGCAGAGTACATTTTGGAGTGGTCTTGGTATATGGTCCTCTCTGGAAGAAGTAATATGAGAGACTTGAGAGACTATATGTGACAGTCTCATATGGACGTATTAGTAATACGCGTCCGAGCAGTATTTCAGGCGTCAGTATCTCCTCAAATGGATTTCCAGAGACATGTGCTAAAGAATATTAAAGTAGAAAGACGATAGAATCATATTAAATATAATTGATCAAGGACTTGTAAGAAAAAGAGAGACGGGAGAGATGAAGAAACTAAATGGTGAGTTCAGTGTGTTCGTATTGGTTTAGAGATGACTGTCTAAGTGATAGAATGTGTCTTGTGTGTCAAAAGAGTATCCCATGTCTGCGTCATTGAAAGCTGTCAGTGTGTCACTGTCCATTTAAATTGAGAAGGCTGCTCAACCCCAGCTCTGATTCTCCCGTCCACCTTCATGTCTTTAAGCTAGTTAAGACTCTGTCACTGATAATGTACATAAAAGTGCTCGAGAACAAGTATAAACGTTTTTTTGATAGTAAGTAGTTACACCATCCCTGTAAATTGGTAAGGACGTTTTAATTTTCATTAAATGTCATTGAGGGAGTGTGGGTGTGTGCTTTGAGTGCGTGTGTCGTGAATTTGACTTTGAAGACCTGAATTTATATAGGAAAGAAGAGTAGAATGGAAACGTATTATATCTGTAAGTGGTATAGATGGTGAGTTAGTCGTGTAATCTTGTGTGTATAGTACATGGTCAACATACAAGACTCATCATTCAGTGAGAACTGTGTCCACAGCACACACTACTTAAATGTTTGTATACTAAAGTCATTGTCAGTAATGTACATTTATATAGAGCTGCACACAGAAAGCTATTTTGGAGAAATCGTATTGAGTGAGTGAGAAAAAGAATTTTCTTTTGGTTGTGTCGTTTGTTTGCACACGAGCGTATGTGTCTTGTAAGAAGGACACTAGAGTCTTTTTCTATCACTGAATTTCTGAAGAGTTAAGCAAACTGCTTTGAAAACTAAGGAAAAAGGGATTGTTGAGCGAAGAAAATTGTTGAGATTTTGTTACTGTCGTTGGCTGGCTGGCTCATTCGTTTGGACCGTCATTCGCCATGGATTAAGTGTGAGAAATTTTCTCTTTTGTAAAGCTTTCAGTCTATTTAGCTGCGTTATCTCTGTTTACACCCTCAGACCAGTGCAATAGTCGACCAGATACCACACCGAATCTTTTCTCTGGATGTGCAATTCAACTGGGGTGGAGTGGAGTAGCCTTCCAACTGTGTTTGCTTTGATTTTGTTTTTCTTATATTTCCTCATCCTGTCTCTCTTTCATTTTTTTCAAGGCGTTTTCATCGTCTGTAAGAATACAAAAGCAGAGATAAAGAACTCCTTAGAGAGGAGTCGACTGAGAAGCTAGGCTGAAACAAAATAGCCCTTAAGTGACTTTTTGAGGAAAAAATTCAAACTGCTCTGCACAGTTGTTTCGAATTCCACTCCCTGAAAATGTACGTTACTGACTCCTACAGAGACAGAAATAACTACACTTGAACCAACAGTTACTGCTACATCACAGATTTTGTCAGTTTTTCTGTCGCACCACGTAATTTCTTATTTCTTTGGGCGAGAGAGGTGTGCGTTCTATATAGGGCATTAGGCGCTCTCTAAGGAGGCTTCATTCTCGCACATGTATTAAAACTATCATATTGTACAGTCGTACATACAGTCATATAATATTCTGTCACGTTACGTTATTTATATACCTCTATCTTTAAATGTTCAGCTTACAACGTTTACGTATCACACTGTTTTCAAATGCAGTCTGGAGCACTGCTTTGGATTTCCGACACGAATCTCGAGATTCTGGACACACCGATTCATATATGTTTAGCTGCTAGATGAAATGTTTTCCGACCACCAATATTTTTGTCCTTGTACCAGAAAGACCCTTCAAACAAGTTTTCTCGGCTGCAGCGGTCACACAATTGCAATCATAACACACAAATTCACAAACCTTCACCTAATAAAAATCTGAAATGTAATTTGTTTCACTTCAAATGCATCCAATACTTTTCAACATTAACGGCTCTTTCATGTGAAATTGTGGATTCGGCAACTTTATTTGAAGTTCAGTTGTTAATTTTACTATTTATCCAGTGTACCAAAGTTGACATACAAACGTTATGATCAAAATTAAAATATCTGAGTTGCGTAATATTTGCATCGAGTATTTATATAGTTTTCATATGCAAACTTTAAAACCACGTTGGGAAATAAGACTTGTGCAATGCAAAAATTTAAACATAAATCCGTGCATATGTCACTCAGTAAAATATATTTTGTTATTTGCTTTGAATACTTTGAAATAATAAACTTTGACTTTATATTCCTAAGTTTCCTTTCATGCCGAGGCATTTTAGTAAAAAATGTTTTATGTTAATGGCGGGTTAACAAACCACAATTTATATCATATATAAATCTCTTCTAATAAACAAACTTTCGCCTTCACCTACAACTATGCATGGGATTCTTTGGAGACTCCGCGTAATACGGCTTATTGCACACAACAAAACCATTTCGACTACTCAGGTGCACATTTGCACAAAGATATTCAAAATGAAATAATTTGTCATTACTAATTTATTACGATGACGGGGCCGTATTTGACGATCATCCTTTGAGTTTCTTTGATCTACCCACTGCATTACTCGAGAGTTTGCATAGTACATTGACTAAATGATGATTTTCTAATGCGTGTGCAAATTACAACTAGGTATGTATTATGCAATGTTACAAGCTGAACTATTTATTATTCCATTTTGTCTTTATCACCTTGCCTCTCTTGGGTTTAAAATTTTTTTACATAGATTCCGTCAAAAGTGCACTTCATTAAATTTTGAAGTGCAATTAATACTAGAATTTAGTACTTGTGTGCTTATTGTACGATACGAAATGTTGGAAAAGGCGAAATGGGTTAATGGCTTTTGTGGGTCTGTACATTTCTGCACAACTGTTAATCATTTGTATCTGTGCGTCTACGAAAGGAACACGGGCAATTCTGAACGTCAATCTACATCTAATTTAAACATTACAAGTGCTGTAAGTATGCAACTATAATTTTTTACGGAATTTGTGCCCACACGTCGTATCGGAAACTTGAGATTAGATATCGGAAGGGGAAGAGAGAGACAGAGAGAGAGAGGTATGAATTGAATAATATTCGTGCGGGTCTCGTCTGCGTGTAGTTAAGGCGGAAAAGCGGTTGGGAAAGACAAGACACGAAAGGTGTGTTGGTTCACGGGATCGTGGCGAGACGACCCAAATAAAAGATAAAAAATGTTTCAAGTGTCACACTTTAGAGTCGACGGACGGGAAAGTTTTTATGCATTTTTCTGGTTTAGAGTCAGAAAAAATGGCTTTTAGCAAGTCGACTAAGCATGTGAAGATGAGATGGTTCACTGCTGCTCAGCACGGCATTACCAAGCAGCCAGGAGAAAGAAGGAAGACGAAGCAGGAGGAGCAGGAGCGGCAAAATGCTTGGATGAGGGATTTTGACAGGAGCCTATGTTCATCTTTTATCAAACGAGAAATGAATGCTGATGTCCTGTACATATAAAAGTTTTCACGAGTCTCCCCAGGAACTTTTCACACTGACAATACTCCATTCATTGAGATTGTAGGAGTGAGAGTGAGACGCACTGTCTGACAGAACAGCGCGTCTTCAGTCTTTCTCTCTCCACTCACCACCACCACGACAGACAAACTAACAGAACGAATGGAGCCAAACATCTAGAACGAATCTTTGCCGTAGATTTCTTCTCTTCCTTCTTACTCAAATATTCTGAAGACTTCCAAAAAGAAGAAAATGGAACTAAATTCTTTTTAGCTCCCCCAGTTCCGGCTTTAGATCATTGTACCATGCTAGTACTTCTCATTTCTCATTTCTTTCACTTTCCTTTTCGGATACTTTCTTTGTTCATCTGAGTGTTTTCTTTTAAGCAAAAAGTGATACAAGCGAAATAAAGTATAATTTTCTAATGCTAGCTCGGAAATTTTAAAAGTGCAGCAAATGAGATGAAATTCACAGGAATTTGTTACGGTCTATAGTGACAGCCGGGTGAATTTTAATGAATATCTATTCCCTGTATTGTATAGGTGAGTTATAAGGTTCTCATTTCTTCGCAGCAGATACTTACAATGGTATGGGACATACTTCATCTGCGAGTGCAAATGTGTACAGTAAAGTAGGCAGGTACTATGGGTTGTGGTGTATCTTTACTATGTCACTAGAGTTGCACTTGTATGAAAACCCTGCCGTGGAGAGAATATTAGTAATTATTGTTGTAATGCATATAGGGACGCTGGTATAAGATGGGCTTTGCAAGTTATGTACTTCTCACTTGAGTATAATGATGAGAAAATTAAGGTCGCTGATAAGCTCCATAGGTCAAAGTATCAAATTAAGCTCGAATTTTAGTTTCGTTTAGAGATAGTGAGAAATAGGTCTGTTAGTAATTGATATAAATAGCAGCTAATTAAAATTAGCGACAGATGGTAGCCCAATTGAGGCGAATAAGTATCCGTAGGGCAACTGTAAATGTTAAGTGGCATAAATACTAACTGCCGAGTTTACTGCTCCGTTGATATCTGCAGAAATCAAGAGCGTTGTAAAATATAATCTTAACCCAAATGTTTTATGAAAATTATAATATCACTGCAAAAGTTTCCAACTACTAACTATTTCCATTTCGGTATTCTAACTGTTAACTACACTTCGTATTAACAAATGACAAGATCTGTAGCTACAAAAATTATTCACCTCGTCCACTGCAAAGTTTGACAAGCGATTCTTTCAGCTTCCTGTTCAAAACAGTTGTTGATTTCCTTTATCGCAGAACGCGAATTCCACGGAATACCAGAAAAGTTATTCCATTTAAGGAAACCAATTGGCCTTATTCCAGTTTGCACATATACTTAATAGGTATGTGTGGATATAAAATTGGTATACCGTACAAATGTTGCTCAATTGCTCCTGGGGTTTTAATTTTGTACACTCAATCAACCGACTTTACTTATTTGGATAATTAACATAACAAATGTTAGTTTTGACAAATCTGATATTGATAATATGTGTACATAATTACACACCCATGAAAGAGAGAGAGATGTGGTAGAGACACAGGAAGTCATAACATGAAAAGCATACTAAAAGGCTACAATAATTTCTGTTACTCTGGAGAAATGCCCTATAGCATTTATTCTGGTTTAATTTTATCTAACATTAACTGTTTGCTTTGGAATGAAAGTATCTGCTGTGTTGTGTCTACTCAAAAATAAATGTGCTTCCACCCAGATTGAATTTCAACTGAGTTTATTCTACTTATTTACTTTTGTGCATATACGACATTCATTTCGTTCCCAACCTCAGAGGCACCGACAGAAACATAATAAAGTAGGAAGTTCTCTGCTCGCTCCCTTGACTAATTCTAAACTTTTTCAGTCTTTCGTCGCATTCACTAATAATTTCAGTGAATCTCCCTTGTTTGTACCTGCACGAGTTTTTTGTACAATGCTCATGTCTCGCTCCATCTTAATTATGTCGTTCAATAGCTGACGTACGTGCATGTACAGCCGTACTAGAAAAGAATTCTTAAAGGTTCAATTTGTATCTGCATACTACAGATAACTAAAGTAATTGTTGCAAATAAGAATGAGGGTGCTTTATTCCGAGTAGTGGGGGTATAATGCATGGCTAATGCTTTTAGAGAGTGTATTATATCAGTCGCTGTGGGGAGGTATTTGAACAATACTTTTATTTGTGACCTGATCAATGAGTATCTGCAGAATACTAAGCAAATATATGAAGTAGAAGTATTCGTCATCATCTTTTGAATGCTTCCAAACTTCCATGGGATTATCTGAAATCTCTATAAGTCTTCAACAAAAGTTTGTTCACGTTCATACGTTCACGGTAGGCTTTTATACGTGTGCATACCTGAAAACACACACAGTGAAGAGAAAGTACCTACATAGGTAGGTATAATATTTTCGGCGTGCCAAGTAATACTACAAAGACAAGCACCAGCAGCACATTTCTTTGTTTAAGTTTCCAAAGTGTTACAATTACAAGTGCACATGTAGATGGGAAAACTTGTCATTTCGACAACTTTTAAGACTAACTTTAGCATATTGTGTTTCAGGTTAAATTTAAAGATGTAAAATATTGTCTGCGAGGGTAATATTTGAAGACATGAACAATAAAGATAAATGAGATAATTAAATGCGACAGTAGTCATCGCCGTATAAAAACCATCATCCTATAAATTTAATGTTAGTCGTGTATACATAATCTGAATAAGAAACTTTTTATAACACATTCTATTTTCAAAGTTCACAAAGGTAATACGTTGCACATTGTTAAAAAACTTTGTAAATGTACCAAAGTTATTGTCGAATGACTTCTGTATCATTACAATAATTTTTCGGCTCGTTACTTGGTTTAAAAATTCACTTTGTGGGTAAACACAACCATAAACTTTTTAATACTAGACATTAGAAAAAACCTTTCGATGCAGAATATAAAAATGCACTATATATGCTTTATTATTTTTCTGTTTAAAAAAAACTAAGTTAGTCTTTGTGATGTTTTATAATTTATTTGTATATATTTATTTATATATATTGATTAAGTAGCGCAAGCTACTTTATAACATTGGTCTCTACGTCTGTGCCAAATTTGAAATTTGAAGACGACCGCTAAAGTTTAAATATTTTGAGAAATGTGAATGGTTGTTTTTAAATATAATATTATAGTAAGAACAGTTACTCTGCTGCTAACTTATTTGACAACCCTTTGGTGACTTTGTTAATAATATTATTCTTGCGCTACTTTATTAAACTTTGAATGGTTTATTAAAGCAATGAAATCATTACATAATTGCAAAAATTATTTTTAAAAACCTTTACCCGCCAAACCAATTAATTTGATCTTGGTTTGTCAAGTAGGTACGTTTACTTTACCATAAATACTGTTACGTTGTGATTGGTTCCACGTTGAAATTATATTACTGAAACTTTATTCCATGCATAATAAAATGAGAAAATATATCAGATGCATCAACAAACAAGAAATAGTGATACTTAAGAAAAGAAAGTTAAATAAAATTAAATAGGGTCACCCCCTAACGACTTGAAAATGCGGAGAAACTTGAGAATGCGTTTACTAATAGCAATAAGTTTGATAAGAAAGGTGAAAGTGGATTCCCAAATGTCACATCTAATTTGGGATTAAACAGACGCTTGGGTGTGTGGAAACGTTTCTCCGATAGTGAAAGATGGCAAAAGTCTACAAATAGTCACGTCAATAGTAAGACTACAACAAACTGTAGTCACCAGATAGAAGCTGTAGCCATCAAATACTACGTATCTTTAATGCAGTGGAAACTGAAGAAGCACAAGAAATGGTAAGAGAGTAAATATATATACGTGAGCCTAACCTAACAGTTCTAAGAGTAATGGAAAGGGAAGGAGCTCAAGGAAAATACATCCAAACCACCGGGCTAACCATTCTTGGATACAATGCAATTCATGCAGAGATCATTCCATGTAACGGGCAGATGCCTATAAGTGCCTAAGCATTATAGAACGTCTATCTCTGTCTCCTTCTATGCTTTCACCAACATACAAATATAACAACTCACCATACACCGCTTTTCTTATGTGAAATGCTCTTCACTTACTTAAGGTTGCCAGATTAATTGGATCCGAATAAAAGCTAGAAGGTTATCTTTTGTACTCGTCTTTAAAAATTTAGTCGCATATATACGTTTTCCAACAGTTTATTACGACATACTACTTCATTACATAATGCAACATGAAGCCACGCGTTAATTAACATGTTTACAAAACCCAAAATTAATTTCTTTGGGACACCAATTACCGTGAGCAGTTGAATTTTGAAACTTAAACTGAGAGAAACCAGATCTAAACTGCAGATATGTTGTTACTTTCGTTAGTTATAAGACTAAAATGTAATTAAATTATTTTTAGATATCATATATTTATTATTGGTAACACTCACATCACTACTGATTAAACTATTAAGTCATATATAAGTTTCCATAAGAACTGTACAGTTTTCCTAGTTTACATGCATTTATTGTATTTTTTCGTGCAAATTCCTATTATATATGTATTAATTATCATTCTCAAAATTAGTAATTTTGAAGATAATTTCAATTTGAGTAGGTTTTAGTTGCATTGAAACTTTATACCTGGCAACGTTAAATTCGTGAGTGTGGTTTTGGATTGTAAACTATGCGTAGACAGCAATGTAGTAAAAGGATAGCCAACCGATTATAAGTGTATATAGAGGAAAGCTGCACTAGTGAATCTGAGAGGGAAGACGAAGGAAGTGAAAGCTGGTTTTATTCTGCAGTCAGATTCTGTGAAAGGAAAGGAATTCTGATAAATGGGAACCGGCATCCCGCAGCAGCTCACAGACACAAACACGGAGTGGGACTTTGCAACTCAAACCAAGCCAAGACCAAGACTAATCTTTAGTTGCAAACAAAACCTAGTTACTCTTCATACTTTTGCTACAGCTACTACAGCCACTACGACAACTACATATAATACTGCTACATACTAACTTTGCTACTACCACTTCTTCTCTTCTTCTTCTTCTTCTTCTTTCAACTACAGATACTCCTACGACTACTACTCCAGATATTCCTTTGCCGCTCCTCCTGTCGGGGCCTACATCTTTTCTCTCTTTCTCTCTCTCTCACTCCTCTCTCTGTTTTTAGATTCTTTTTGACTAAGTTGACTTTCACTCGCTATTTTACCCTTAGCTTTCACCGAATTCACCGGCTCCGCAAGTCTCGTTTCATCCTGACTTGCTTTTCCCTTGTCTGTATCCCTGACAGTGTTCATAGATTAAATGAAGCTGATCCAGGCGGTTTAAATATATAGACGTACAAATATATCCTCCGTGTGTCTTTACACACACCCCTACCACCATACACACCACAAAGCCTTTCTCCCCTTTTCTTTTCGTATTTTTTGATTCTCATTGGTTGTTGGTGAGACTTTTTGGCCTTGTGCACATATTACAGTGGTAGGTTGTACAGGAGCTGTCGTCTTCGTTTCTACAGTCTTACTAGACGAATAATATATGCTAGGACTATCTTGTGATGTGGATGTAAATGTGAATGCGAGCCAAAAACATGAGTGGAACGGGTTCTATGAATTTTTCATCATCACACATTTGCATTCATAAGGTATCGAGAGCTCTGTGCTGTTCACTCTTTATAAGTCCTTCGCAACTCATATTATCCTTCCAATTCACATTACACAAATAACAAGGACCTAAGAAATCTTTAGGAGTTCATAGCCACTGTGCTTCCTTCAACTCAAGACAAGCATTTCCCAGCCATAAATAAATATATATATGAAACACTGTATCCACATATGTAACCCCACGTGTGCGATGTGATTCTTTCTAAGTAGCACCATCAAATATGTAATTCCACTATCCCCCGTTGTCTCTTTGCTATTAGCATGGAGAAGGCATTGAACAGGAATTTCTCAATGTTTAAATCGTGTTGGGAGTCAATGGATGGAAAATTACAGTCATATGTGCGCTTCCGTCATTCTTTCTTATGTTACACAGTCGAACATGTAGCAGAGGTGATTTCAAAACAGATCGTCTTGTAATCCGCCAGCATTACACTCATTTCACTGCCTTAACAAACCCGAAAAATGCTACTCTGAGCTAATAGTCATCCACGGGCAGACATCAGCTCAAATACGTTTCCTCGACTGCACATTATAAGTAGATTTGACATTTCTCTGTCTCTTCTTCCTTACTCACATCATTTATTCACTCATTTCATCTTTATCACTCGCTTTCCGCAGCATCACTTTTTGCCCCTGTCTATTTGAATTTTTCCGCAGTTTGTACTAATATTCAATAAGCCTTTACTGTCTACGGCGAATACGCTGTGAAACGAAGAAATTCCTAATAGCAAATGTCTAGATAGGTCACTACTGCAACACGAGTTGGAAATCAAATGTTTTTAGTCAGAATTACAATTTTTTTCTGATTTCATGATATTAACTTTATCTGCAGATATATATCGGCTACAGTTCCGAATTATTATTTGAGAACGGTCACTACTGCTGTGTTAGAAAGACGTATGGCTTTACGGAAGAAGGACTAAAGAATAACTCGTTTCCGTCCATGATTTCATGATTTCATTAGTATGATGGTCTGGATTCAGTTTATCAACTTCTAGTGTCTACTTATTGGTAACTTCGTTTCTACACTCGTAAATTAATAAGCTGTCAATTCAAAAGTAAGTAAGTAGAGGCACTAATTGCTAATGGTAAGTGGATTCCACTTATTAATTTCAGAACAATTTGTTCCTTGGAAAGCTTTGAATTAATTACCTTTAATTGCAGTTAATATTCGCAAAAGTTATTTTACTGACAAATCTAATAAATGCATAGAAACTTATCACCTCGCTACAAGTTATCATTGATAAGTCCCTTTAGATAATTATACTATCTATCTACTGTCTATAATATGCAAAGAAAGTTTTCGGGTAGAGTGTTTAAGAGTCATAATATTATCGCTCCTTACATCGTTTCACGCTAACTTTGCCTGTTATATTGATTAAATGAATTGCTATCCCAACATCCAAGTAAACCTATTGAACTCAAAGGTATATCTTCTAACTAAACACATTAGTACGCTATTGTGATAGCTTAATAATAAAATCGACTCCGATAAGATACGAGGGATTCATTATATTCACTGAAACTAAATATTTGTTAGTAAAAATGTGATTATATCAAAACTTATTGTCAAACGTTTATAACAGTCACTTAATTATTGGAGGTAAATTAAATTCCTTAAAAAAAATTATAATTACAATTAAATTTCGTTTTAATTATTATTTGTTGTGTCAGTCGTATTCATTTAAACATTGATTTATAGAACTAGACTGTCGGAAAAAAACCATAAAAAATATTGATAAACTGTTAAGACAAAATTTTATTTAATAGCCAAAAAGACATGTACACTAAAAAGGTGTTATACTCCTTAAAACATTATTACATTTATTACATGCAATTTAACGTGAAACGTATGTAATCTTGATTAAAACTTCCTTAAATCGGTTTAAACGCAGCACTGTTTTGTAGTATTAATCAAGCAAAGGTTTGTTTGCATGTCGTGAAAGTAGAAAGTTTAATAATAGCTTACTTGGTTGTAATAAATTACATTAAACCCGTGGAGAGGTTACATACACAATGTATCAAAAGCTAAAGTAATGGCTGACGTATAAAAATATGACTATAGTTTGCATTTGATATTTGGGCAGAGTAAACTAAGAATAAACTGCAGTGGCAGAAGTGAAGTAGCCATGCACGCCGAAAGTATTTAAATATGTACGACACAGTTCTTTAGATATAAATATACTAAACGTGATGTGAAGTGTGCAGAGAACAATAATACATGTGAAAATACTTATTACAATATATATAAAGTAAAAGCAGAATGTATAATAATATGAGCGTTACATTGCATAGGAGTATAGGAGTAACGTGATGTTGTGATATATTTATGTGCGACTTCACTTATTGTCTACCTACATTTGTATGCCAGTAAACTTCTTATGGTACGTGAAAGTAGTTACATAAGCCAGGACATATTATACATAAAAATGTATACATATATATTTATATTGCAGCTTGAGTTAAGAAGAGTCTACTAAATATTATTTGGTTTTTGAGCCGTGTGGAAGAAGGAAAGAGGAAAACAGAGCACTACACTGCACTACAATGAACTTCAATTCGGTGGTATTCATCTCGTCTCCCGAACAACACGACAGGAGTACAAAAGATTCTGGAAAGGAATTTTCTGAGATATGTGAACTGCAAACGCAGACTGGAGAAGCAGAGTAATAGATGTGCCATACCAAACAAGAAGGAAAGATCTTTCATCTCCGCTATGTTTTTCCAGGCTTTACCCTTCTCATCACTTTCTTCATCATATTCTCTACTAACTTTTCTATCATTTTCCCATCCGCAGGGTAACAATAAGACCCTCGCAAAATAAGAAAAGTACACAGTCGGTATACCCATACGTTTTTCTATAGGTAAATCTACCTAATATTTCTACAACGGTGCAGAGTTGTTTGTCCACCTCTTTTTTCTTAACTAACATTAAGTAGCGACTTTTATTATTCTGGAATTATACATATAAGAAGTAGAGACAGTAAAGTTGGATTACATGTAAAGAAGCATATAGGGAGGTACAACATTTTTTGTATAAACGAATAATGCTATCGCAAAAGGATGATTTTGTTTGCGTAGGCATGTACATGATATTGTTAGACCCGGCTATTAGAATTCGCCTGCAGTTTTATGAATAGCTGGAGTTGTGCACAAATCCATTCATAATATTTGAGTAGTGGGTTAGATGGGATGTTCTGCATAATGGTGTTCGTTTGCCCCATCATCTCATCACGTAAGTCAATTGACCCTTGACTTTTTCGTCCTTTGAGAAACTTCAATTTGGAAAGTGCGAGTGTTTGCTTGAACTCGAGTGGTACCATTATATGACAGGGAGGTTAAGAGGCTGTGTCTTTTGAATGATGCCTCTAGAAATAGGGACTCCCGTCTATATCATTATTACCGGAGTGTTGCTACTACTCCCTTCTTCTCACTCGTACCAATTTAACTAGAATCTACTGGCTCTGGTAAGTCAGGCACTAAAAGCGACTACGAGGAACAGTGTATAAAAATGCATCTAATTAAAAGAGTAAGCACAGTAATACGGGAGCACTGGCGTATATTGAGTTTTATTATTAAAGGATTATGCTCGAGTAGTTCAATAAACTTACAATATGATGAAAAGCTACATAAGTGCTATATAGATATTGTACTTTCTTGTTAAGCTCCAGTTTCTTTTCAAGACCTAATTGACAGAGAGTCCTTTTTAGCTCGGCAAGGAAATATAATGTCCTTGGGTTGTAAAGACACCATTTTCCGCCTTTGTCGTCAAGGTAAGAAAAAGATTACCTTGTTATCTACGCCATAATGCGTACCTACAAGGGTGGATGTGAACAGGGACCTGTAAATGAAACTGGAAATGCATTGAACAGGTTTCACATCAAAGAAATTCCCGGTTTTTATCTATCAGTTAGATAAAGCACAACTAGAACAAGAATAATCACTTTCTTTGCATGAACTTCGTACTGCTACTATTTATTTACTACTTTATTTTGTCTTCTGCTATAAATTTCTTTTCTCAGTAATCCAGGCATTATAATTTCAGGGGTTCGGGGAAAAGGAAACATATTAGATGGAAGTTGTATATTCCAATGGGTTTTTCATGGCAGGCTCTACTCCCAAATAAATACACAATCTCATTAAATTTTTTATACTTGAGTGTCAGTCGCTCTCCGATTCCATTTTATCATTTTGTGTATAGAGCGCCGACACAAAAATTGCTCTTGCCTTAACAAATTTTCCGTGGAGTAATTGTTGGTCAAGTGAAACTTGCAAATAATTTCGTTAGGGTGAAAGTGGAGCAGAAAAATAGAGTGTTTGGGAAATTTGGCACAGAAGAAACTCGGATGGGGGAATGAATCCAAGTGGAGTTGACTTAGCTCTGATTACGGTAGCGATTATATTTGAAAGGTCGATAAGAGGCATGAGTTGACCCAGAGAAAGCAAAGAAAAACTCGGCATAAGATCACGCGTAAATGCTGATGGAATCTCCTACTAAACTAAAGGGATCAATAATTCTTTGGGCTTAAGACTCTCGTGTGGCATGCCATGATACGCAATGTAGGAAGTAATGTAATGGGTGTATATTCTGCAGCTTGTGTCTGTGTCTGCATGGAATTTTTCTTTTCTCTCCCGGTCTCCTCTGTGTGAGAGGAGATCGTTCGTTTCAAAGCCTTCTGCCTGATGTGTGTGTTCTTCGGCAGCAGTAGCATGGTTGTAAGATTCTATTTCTTCTTTCACTTAAACATCTATCTATGTACCATTACATTGCACACAAGAAGAAAAAAATCTTAGCAACTACACAGAGTGGGTTAAAGAGAGAGAGACCGTTCCGTTTCACATCTTTCGTACAGGCAGTACATAATGTAGTCGACTGACTGAAGACAGAAAGCAGAGCAACTTCAAGAAGCAGTGTATTGTGTATGTTTGCAGAGTATTCGTGTAGATGTAAGAAATACAGTGCTTTACAAGTTGAGAACTATTACTGGGATACATACAAACAGCTTGGCACTGACAGACTTTGCCTCTGTACCAGACTGCCAAGACTCTAAAGGGTTCAGAAGGGTACTCCAATCCAGCATTGAGTCTTTGAGTCATCAGAGCGGCAAGAAAAAAGCTTTCATTTTCTTTCTTGTCCCTTTTCATTTATTTTTCTTGCGCCAGGGCAGTGCTAGTGGTGGTGGATGTTTTTAGTCTCATTGCTGCCACTGTAGCATCTCGTGTGAGTTAGTACTGGGACATATATTACTATTATAAAGTACTGCTACCTACTTCATTTACCAATTTTGAGTTAAGAGTTTTTTCTCCGTCATTATCCAATGGGATTCTTTTCTTGGCAATATATTACGTATTTTTAAATTGGAGGAAAAGTGACGGCATGTCCTATTTCAGTTTTGGGTTGTGCATTGTTCGGATGTGTCTGGTTAGCTTATAGCTGTGTGTGATTTCACGTGGTTGGAACACACGTACAACATGTAGGTACTTTGGAGACCTAATAATTCTCCACGAGCCAAAAGACTTTAATAGTGATGAATTATTGTCAATACCTCCTACTAAGCCGTGTTCACTCACTCACAATCAGTTTCCCAAGAAATCCAGCTGCACCAAAGTACTTATCTGTAAAGATGGACACACACACTCTTTTATCCTCGTATGTTGAATCCAACATTTCACTTTTTCTTTAGCACTTTGTATATTGCACGTAGGAATCCTTTGAGTAACTACAAATGTATTGTAGCCAGCTCCCCCTTCCTCACTGCGATCCTTCATAAAGACTAAGAGTTCTCTATGGATCATAGATCATGATGGGATCAAATGATTATGCGAACCAAAATTGAACTAAAATTCCTCTTATGATATAGATATCATTAGAACTTGTTATAACTTATATTGCTTCAGACCTTCGGCAGACTTATACAATAACATTTGATCCTTTTGATAGACTAAGCTATAATTCACCATTAACTTTTTCCTGAGTTATCGAACTACGACTCTAATAGCGCTCCTCAAACAAGAACCCTAACTTTCCCCGGAGAATAACACTATACAATAGTATTTTCAATGTCTACTAATAAATATATAGGTAATTTATTTTCAGCAGGAAAACCACATCTAATATCTCTAAAATAAAAGAAATTCTTCTAATGGAATTTAGAAAATTTATTAGCCACATTTTGCTAATGCACATAAATTTTGGTCAATCGAACCCTAAATAATGTCGAACAAGTCTTCCAAGCAGTGTATTGGCAAGTGGAACGAACTCCACAAGATATATTACCATCATCATCCTTTACCTACGTATTATAAATTACAAAAAATGCTAAAAGCAATACAAACCTGAACAGTTTGCTAACAATATCAACATTACACTACGATACTCCCCAAGTTACGTGCCTTTTAGCATTAGTAGCTCATTTTTTACTGCAGATACTTTTTTGTTAAAGACACTACTTGAAGTAAATATTATGTGGTAATATTATACACCAATGACGTATAAACAATGATTCTAACTGGAACTTTCCTCCTGGGCTGTTAGAGAGTTTCCCTCTGCAGCCCGGTCATCTTTTTTCCTGTGTACATAATAATATGGAGAAATGATTTTCAGCAGTTAAAGTAGAGACAGGAGGAGAAAGAAGTACTTGGTTGTTTTCAGGTGAAGAATGGTGTGCAACTTGGACAAATAAATTGGAAGGACCCTGGGATAAGAAATGCGGGTAATATTTAGTGTGCATATAGTTGCAGGATATGAACCGAAGAGTATTAGAGCTGGTGGGACACAGGGTAGGTACTCAAAAGCGGAAAAAATAGTAGAACTATCTTGTGTATCATGGACGTTGGAAAATGCTTTTATTGTATGGTATGAACTGAGTGTTCTAAGTAGCAATAGTGAAGTGGAGCTAAAAAGCAATTACCTACATTTCCTTGGGTCCCAATTTAATTCCAGGGTCTTAAATCAATGCAGTTGCTGGGGCTATGTCGACTACCTACGTGCAGTAGAGTCCTGGTGCACAATTCTCTGTAGTGAGATATGTAGGTAAATGTAATGTAATGCTTGCTTTCGATACTTTTACGTACTTTTAAGTACACATAGCTTAACTACAGTGAAACTGGTGAATGTCTTACTGTGACTCGTATTGCACTGGATGGAGAGAATACAGATTGTCCTTTTCGTCTTTTTGCTTGTCGTTGGCATCCTTCTACTCTTTCTCCTACCACTCTCTCTCTCTCTCTAGACATTGCGGAGCTGCATTAGTTTCCTGACTTTACTTATGTAACATCAACTCCAGTTCCGAAAAGCTTATAATTTTCTTTCTCTGTTGTATAAAACGCTCAGCCCTAGGGTAGAGGAGGGTGGGGGGTACTTCTACTTACATCTGTGACAGGTCTACGGATTTGTGCTGCTTGTGAAAGCCATGCTAATAAATTCTAAAAGTTAATATTATGTTTCCTAGTGTTGCAGTTGAAAATGAAAATTATTTATTATGAGATTTTAGACATTTAATAACTCAAAGTCGCTCTACTTTTATTGAAAACGCTTGCAGAAGCGTGTCACAATTACGTAATACAATTACCGTAATTGGAAGCTACTTATCGGTTTAGATATGCAAAGCACTAACTCTTCTTTTGGTTGTTGGTGAATAAGCGGTGAGTATATAATTTAGAACTACAAAAATTAAATCATTTAGGCTAAATCCCCTGACATTTAAATTGAATGCAAATGCTGGAATGATGACGTTGGTAGAATTTGCTACGGAAACATGATAAAGGTTGCAATTATGTTTATTTAACTGCGGAGATTTCAATTTGACATCAGATTGAAGAGTCTATCAGAACTGTAATAAAGTTAAACATGCTCTTCACATCATCAGTCTATGTATTTAAAATTTGACATTGTGAGAGACCTGGAAGATGTGCACAGTGAAAGATGCTGTAAAACTAACTTTAAGCACTGTGATGATGTAGCAGAATTTCAACGGCCAAGTGGGGAAAAACTTGGTGGATGACATCAAACGGATTTGACAATCTTTGTGTAAAGGTACACGACATGACTACATCAACATATAATAGAAATAGTACACGTTAAAAAAAGCTGCTGCGGAAACCGAAATGGGAAGCTGTGAGAGTGTAATAAGGAAGTGGGACTGACTAGAAGCCATCCACTCTCCCGATATACCCGCACACGGTCTACAAGCGGCTAAGTTGCTATAAGCTCTTGCTACCCGAATTTTTCAAGACTAAAAACGAAATTTAACATTACGTAACATAATGTAGAGTCTAGCGTGCTGTGGAGATAAAGTCAAACGAAGCCAAGTTGTAGATTCAGACGGTGTAAGATCAGAGCTGTGTGGAACAGCCGTTATAGTAGTGGATACCTTTGTATTAAAATATATATCTGAGGTATAATATATAGCGACTTTTTGCTGGCTGCTACTGCAAATACGAGTAGTGGTGGTGATGCTACAGCGGCAGTGATAGACTAGGTAAGGCAATGTTATGTCTCTGTCTGTGTAAACTACCGTTCCTCCGCTTTCCTGCGACTTCCCAAAGCAAATAGCAGAGAAACCCGTCTCCACACAAGTGCTTAGTGATTTTGCAAGATTTTTCGTCCCACTCCTCTTCGATATATGACATAGCGTGTGATATAACTCGACTCGACTCAGATTCCACTGTGATATATTTCTTGGCAAGCTATTGGGACGATTCTTTGTTCAGAGGCCAACAAACCGATCCACTTTTATACTACTCCACACAACTGGTTTTGATTCATGGTGCATTTGGTTAGCACAACGAGAAGTAGATTCCTAAATTCCTAGTTCCTCCTTTAGTACTACTACACAACTATAAGTTGTAGGAGAATCTTCATCACCAATAGTTGTATTTATGGAGTATGTTTCTACACTGCTATAACTACGGTAATAGAGCATTTCAAATAAACTCCTCACTATAAACTTCTTCATATCATTACATAACCCAGATTCATGCAATATGTATTATTACGGAGTGCAGTAATTTCTAGTGCATTTATTCTCATGCTTTGTGCATGAAACACAAAAA
Organism: Pogonognathellus flavescens; assembly: GCA_019776165.1. NCBI lineage: Eukaryota > Metazoa > Arthropoda > Collembola > Entomobryomorpha > Tomoceridae > Pogonognathellus > Pogonognathellus flavescens. The sequence goes on along the minus strand of JABASD010000855.1, from coordinate 5,814 downwards.
TACAACTTCTTTATACCAGAAAAAACAGCAATATAATTATTAAATATAAATAATAATATTTCATATAGAATATGAGCACTTAACTAAATAGGAATCTTCATTGTTGATTTGACTTGGCGTACGTTTGAGTTATCTATGCATCCAAGTTGAATGCTGACTTTGCTTTTGAACTGGACTCATTTCCTCTTATCTATTTTGATAAACTTTACTTAACAACGGTACTATCATTGGCATGGTTCGCCTATACTTTCTCTACGCTCACTTTTATGACCATTCTAGCTTTCCCACTGGAGCAATAGTTTTCATTTCTCTTTGTATCAGTTCATAGTGTAACAATTGTGTGGAAAAGCCAAACCGTTCCAACTTACATGCATTCCACCAGATCTACTGTTTTAGCAGTAGTCACCATGCACACTTTATATTATTCTAGATGTACCTACTACTACACGATCTGCACTCACTGCCAAATCTACTCAACTTAATTTTTGTATAATATTCATAGCTTTTTTGACACTTTATCTATGATCGTTTAAATCTCTCGCCGTATACCTACCTCACATTTGCAACTTCAAATGAATGTTTAAATATTTTATTCAAATTCCTCACAGTCAAGATCTAATCAGGAAAAACTTCATATCAAACTACTCCCTCCATCTCCATCCTGCGTTTCCGTTATAATTTCTTTTCTCTTTATTACTTTAGTTAACCAAAAGTAAATACATTAGAGCACAATTGATGTCCAAAGTAATAATTGCCAATAAAGTTCACGGTAATATGTCAGAGAGAAAGAGAGAGAGAGCCCACAATCCAAAGCAGCAAAGCTTATAGTAAAGCTAATTTTGGTGAGGATAAAATAGAGAAAGTGCAGGGATTTTATTTAATATCTACATCGTTACTTATGTAATACATGAATGAACGGGTTAAAGTTTTTATTTAAAGCTGATACACGCTAAGTGTGGGAAAGCAGAGCAGTAAATTTCTGTAATATCCTTATTAGGAAAATGGTGTACCATGTAAAGTGTAAAAGTAAGTGCAAGTAGCACAGAGCAGAGTTACTGGTTTACATAATTCCTCTAATTGGATGTACGAGTTTGCTTAGGCTTGAACTTCGTTTTGATGAGAGAGACAGCTACGAGTAGTTAAATGCATATGTATAGCGGGCAATACGCTAATGTTCCTTCCACACTGCATCCGCTAAGTAATGAGTTAAGTATATAAGTAATTTTGCTAGAGGAACATGTACAACGAGAAAGTTTGAACATTTCGTGATGGGAATATTAAATCCAAGTCTTTCGTCAGTCAGTCGATTGAGATTCAAGATAATAAGTAGAGTTATGGGATAGTAGTAGTACAATGTCAGGAGTCTGTCTTTATATACAGATAGTACTTAGTATAGGCATAGGGGAAGTATTAGTATACAATAATATCTGCTGGTCACAGAATTAGGAAACTTGCTACAAGTTATTACAAGAGTTACACCTTAGTTTGAAAGTATTGTATTATATTAGAGGAGTATAATATAAAGGCAGTGTGATAAAGCTCGGCTGGCAGACAAAGAGAGAGAGAGAGGTCGTGAGAGATCTAGTTAAATTGACAAGCTATCCGATATAATTTACCTTTGCTTAGTTACACGGAATTTGGATTGAGGCTATCAACAATTTAACTTTCATTGTGAAGCTTTTCAAACTCGCTGCTAACATCTTGGAGTCAATTTCACTTTGTACACTCCCATTCCACTCATTCATGTCTGAAATGTTGGATTCGTGTAACTTGGTAAGTGCAACTCAAAGCAGCGTAATAATATGGCAGACATGTCATGGTCTCCGTTCTACCGTGTAGTAGAAAGTCCAGTAGTCGTCTTTCAATTTGTACAACGGAGCTTGTACAAGGCCAGTAGGCATCAGGTAGGTTATTCTTCCAAATAGTAGTGGCATACGGACATTCGGAAATATTATGTATAGCCAGACACTTTTACAGCTTTCATTGTATAGGTAAAGAACTCTGCGTGGTTGAACTGAACTACGTGTAGACGGATGTGTGTGTGTGTATGTGTGTGGGCTACACTAATAATACTCTACGAGCAGTTTGATATAAAATGCATGTGAGTAAAAGAGACTGGACTGCTATTACTAGCCAGTCGAATTCTATTTGGAGCAGATAACTCACAATCAGCTACTTCTACATCAGCTCTTCTTAACACTTTTCTCTTTTTGTGTCTTTCAGTCTTTCTCCTCAAATAGTCACATTCCATTCTGCCTTTTTCATATCAAATGCCGTTCACTACTCCACCGGCAGCAGTGTCAAGAAGAATCTTTCCTATAGTTGGACACATTGAGAGTTGGTGAGTTTTCTTCTCAAATTTCTCTAGAGCCAGCCCATCCAGAGAAAGTCAAGAGTTTCGATACAAGTAGAGATAACTTCCATTTCTTCCTAATAATAGCTCTCTGTCCTTCATCTGGTCACACAAGAGTTATTGCTCTTCCTATCTTCTTCTGACTTCCTCTCGCGCTCACACAAGACACAAAAAAGCACAGATATTCAAGTTTTTTCAATGGAATTCTTCGTCTGTAAGAATCCTTAGTTATGCACTTAGTAGTGGACAGGAGTACTTACACTCTTTTCTGTTTGTACTCAACGTTCAATAAATTCCCTAATATCATCCGCACTTTTTTACCCGTGCTTCTTTCTTCCAAGAGGCATTTAATTTAATTAATTTCCTAACCGAAACACTCACAATTAAATATTACATGCCATTAAATGTTTCGCTAGCAATGAAATCACTCCACTTCAACCATCATCTAGACTTGTAAATTGGATTGTGATGTAATGTTATTCTTTATTTTACTACAGATTTACTAATTGCCCATTTAATTGATTTTGTTAGTCACGACTGAAATGCAATTAACTCTAACCTGAAATGAAGCAAATTAATTTTTTATAAGACAGTTTTTAAGGAACATAATTAATTCGGTATTTACAGTGTATTTACACTGTTCGAAATTGAAATGTATCTCCTATCTCCTTAGAAGATTTAATTTAAGTCAAATATAGTTAGACAAGTTAAAAGTGGTACACTAATTGTATTAACACAACAAGCTGATAGTTACTTGACATGTGTGAGATTGCACAAATAGTAAGTTACACATTTGTTAAGTAAAAGAAGTAATTAGCAATAATTACAGAAGTATAAGGACAAGCTAACAAGTCAGAAAAAAAAGTCTCGTATTTTTTAGAAAGTAATTAGAGAGCGTTTCAGTGGCAGCAACTCTATTATAAAGACATTGCCGGTAGCGTATCCGTCTGTCTCATCAAAAGTAATTGGAAATTAATTGAGTGCTAAGCGAAATGTCCCATATGGCCAAAATATTTCAACACCACTTAAAACTCGATTTAAGAAGTCGTGCTTTTTGCTGATACTAACTGACAAGTTTAGAAATAAAATGCAAGTACATAGTAGCCTTGCTTAGACATTAAACTCATCACTATCACAGTTTCGAAATGAGATGTGTGTGAGTTGACATTTCTTTCATTTCTGATGATTTAGCATGTGAGATTCCAAAAGGGCTCCAATTATAAGTGTGGTGCATTGACAATGTAATAATGTTATACAGCAATTATCTGACGAAAATGTTTCATTCGGTGTTTCTCTCTACTCAATTTGGCTGTAACTAGTGCTTGTGCTTTTGTACGTTGACGTATGTCTCACACCCTGGCTTTTTTGATGATTCATTTTATGTCAATGTGTGGATTAAACAATTCATAAAACGGGTTTTGGACGGCTTTTAATTATATACTAGGTATATACCTGCACGCCATCATGATCGGATGTATTATTTGACCAAGACCATCATGAGAAGTAAAACGAAGCTGCGTATTACTACGTAATTAATTATGATTGTCGGTATACTGTCACTTCTGGTTAGCGTCTGTCTGTTGGCAGCTGTCTCTGTTATTAGAAGTAATAGTGGTGAAAATAAGTATAGAGGTAAAAGGAAGGGAAAATTTGTCCCGAATTGCCGGAGGACGATATTAAACCATTAGACGTGTCAGTAAGTGGGTGTAGATGTTTGCTTTTATCCTACCGCATAAAATAAATATAGTTTGTTACATCGGCAGCTGAAATATTTACTCATACATTACATTTCATTATCCGAATAAATTCGTGTGCAGCATGTACACGGAGTGAATAGTACCGACATAATATTTTGTGCGTATGTTGGGTAGTAGTCTGAGAGATAAATAGAGATATGGGTAGCCGCTGTGGAAAGCCACAGGAAGCGAGAAATTTTACACTGTAATTTCCATCTTCCAATTTTCCCTTGGAGGCTGTAGAAAAGAGGAGGAGATATGATAGAGAAAACTTTAGAAATAAATTTGTTGAAATTCTAACTTCGTGGCTGAAATGTGGATGTATGTGTTATAAGTTATAAAGTAGTTGGAATTTACGTTATTGTGTTGAGTTGAGTTGAGTGACTGACTGAGAGAAAAAGAAGGAAAGCGGGAGAAAGCGAGAGGAAGTGCGAGAGAGAGAGAGTGAGAGACGAAAAAGTTTCATTAAGGAAAAAAGTCGTGGCCCGCCTCCTTCTCTTCTCAACAAATTAAATTTGCATTCATAAATAGCTCCTGGTTGTCACGCGCCTTTTCCCATCCCAACTAGCTACACAAAGTACATACAAACAACACACACAGAGAAACTCAGTTTCACTTTAGCTCAGCTTCCAGCCCCAGCATGCAAAAACATTGCTCACTTCAATATTTCTCAACTTGATTCAACTCACTCATGTTCCTAGTTATTAGTCTTCACCACACTTGGCCATTTGATCTCATCTCATCATTTCTCTTCAAACTTTCTCTTCATCACTTCTGTCTTCCCCACATCCTTCAACTGCTACGTGAATCAAGCCCGATTTCTCCCACTACTATCTACCTCCTACAACTTTAAACAGCACACTACTGCCAAACTTATAAACCATCTGCCCTATTCAATATTTCAAATGACGACTCACTAGCACCATTACATTCAACACGGAAGCCCCACGCAGATTAGTAGCTGCTCCCGTATCCATACTTATCATTCCAGTTCAAACTAACAACCTAATTGAAACGAATAGTCTCCCTTTTATTGATATCATCAAATGTCTACTTCAAACACACATTTTTCTACGCTTTTTTAGTATTCATATTTCCGCAACACCACTATTGTGTTTGGCTTTTTTTGTGTGTTACTCAGTGGTAGGCATTTAGTTCTTATAATATTTACTGCAAATATAGAAATGAAAGCAAAATTTAAATTTAATTTTTTTGAGTGTCGATGAATGGTTATGGTATGAAAGAACCTAAGCAAAAAACTATTACTCATAGTAATGCTCCAAAAAATTAAACAAACAATATTGGCTTGATTCTTTATGACTTTTGTTTTAAATCTGCTATAAGTATTCTTCATGGTAATTTTGGTGACCTAATGTAGGTTTTACAGATAGGTGTGAAGGGTAAATGAGTTTTAAGGTTTGTAACTAATAAATATTGGTAGATAGAATGGTTTAGACAATTACCTAATTTAAAAATTGATTGAAGACGAGAATAGAAAACGGAGAAAGCACAGACTTTGAAAGAAACTGGTATAATTCAGATTGTCTTACAGATACGTAGGAGAGTAGATTATCCCAACATAAGTGAAAGCATAAGAAACTTGGTAAACAATTTGTAATTTCCTAACAAATATTTTTTCAAATTGTTATTCTTGTTAGTATTTTGACTTTTGTGATTTCTAACGGTGGTATGGTTAATCTAAAAAAATATGTACAACCGTCTTTC
>JABASD010000854.1:0-55359 GCA_019776165.1 Pogonognathellus flavescens | reverse complement strand
AATTGCGAAAGAGAGAATTATGCTAATTGAGTAAATTTTAAATATGGCAATATTGTAAACTCTTTTCATGAAATTTAACGAGACATTTTTATCAGCCGCCGCTTGCCGCCCCTAGACCCTGCCGCCCTAGTGCACTTGCACCGTCTGCACCGGTGGTTTTTACGCCACTGCACGAGATATGATATAAATGTACAGAAATAAAAATAACTTTGAAAACAATTTTGTAGTATCAAATTTCAAACATGACTTTATTCCCAGCTATTTTGTAATTTTGAAGAGTGGACACAGAACAGAATAATGATGTTAAAAGTTCCTGAAATAAAAATTGCTATATTACTACCGAACCGATTACATAGAAATAATATATTTTATTTAAGGTGTAATAAAACTCTTACTTAGCCACTACTCCGTCTTTTTTCGCTAACCGGTTGATACAGTCATCGGATTCACCCTAAAATAAGATTGTACATTTTTATAAGATGTTTAGAATAATAGTAGATACTACTTAATTTAATACACTTGTAAGTTGATGACGAAGGGATATATAAATCGATATCGATATGTAATCATCTCATTCATCTCATTACAAAATTATAGCCCTGGAAAATTGAGGAACGCGATTTGTAATTCATGATTATAAATATTATTATTTCGATTATTAAGTTTTTATTACAGGTGACAGGACACTTCAAGAACAATTCATTTACATACGTATACATATTAGACCTTTGACATTATACCCAAACAGAGTATACTCAGTAGACTCAGTACAAATAGAGTATTGAGTATACTGCTGAAAGACAATTCGCAAAAAAAGAAAATTTTATGATAAGCATAAACAAAGTTAAATAAGTTGTCAGATTTCACTTATTGTTCCTCTTTAGAAAAGACCATCTTCTATAACAGGCCAAACATCTTGAATGTAGTAATTAATATAATTCATCATAAACTACTTACCATCCTACGAATAGCTCCACAAATAGCGTACGTCTTGAATGTTTCAGTCATTCTTCCAGTTTCTGGATCAACATCAGCAATATTAATTTGAATTGAAGCATGATCCTTAGCGTGGATAATACGGTTACTTGCCGTGCTGCATGACACAAATAATGGTTTTCAATGTTAAAATTATTTTGTACACAGATACATTACATAATTTTTTATAATAATATTTTTATGCCATGCCATAAATCATCTGTATTTATGAAACCATTAGATGGTATTTTTGTGTATAAATAGCTGACTGTGCTGACAGGAAATACCAGCGTGTGTAGAGCGATCAGACTTGCGGAGAAAAAATTAGAACCAACTTGACATGAAAAAGATCGAATGACTTACCACTTTCTGGGGACGTATAAATCCACAAATTCTCCAGCGTCGTTCTGCATCTTGCCCAAAACTTTTAAATTACTAACGTAACTTCAAAATCACAATTTTTGATAAAAGTTTTCAACCTTTTGGCTTACTTTCAGGACATCAAGACGAGTTGCGTGAGTGCGGCAATGTGTTCAAAACTACGTGCTCGATTTACCACTTGATTTTTTCACACGGCCATCTAGCCGCTTTATACAGTGAAACATCGGACGCAAGAAAAATGTTGATAGTGTAATAATGTATTGTGATACTTCGTGGATGCAAAGTGTAGCAAAGAAATTTCTCGCAGCTTACGTGAAAAACTAACCTAGGGCGAAGAAAGTTCTTTCAGTTTTGATGATTATTTTGCATCCACTACGAAATGTACTTTCAAATAGGCATCTAAAATATCGTTAAGTTAGAGAACTCGCTGATGACGATGGTATTGATGACGACAAGGGACACTATAAACCATTCCTATCGCGTATCAGCTCGCAAAGTTTGTAGTATACCAATAGTACGAAGCAAGGCATCCGACTATGTTGCAATGCTATATCCGATGTTTATATACAGATAAAGACTTCATTTACATAAAATGGCTACTTTTGACACGTTAATAATAAAACCACATAAAACCGAACTTTGAACTTCAACGGCAGGTATACATTAATTTTTTGTTTTCGTTTCGTATGAGTATGTATCTGTAGTAGAGGAGGCAACGAGCCGAGGCGCCTTGCTTTCGGCTCGATTTCGAGCCGAGTCGACCGAGCAGGATTTTTTTACACAATTTTCGAACCGAGTTCGTTCGAGCCGTGTATTTATTACGTAGTGGCTTGGCTAGGTAGATTAGCTTTGTGTGTAATTAGTAATTAAGTTAATAGTAGTTCTGCTAGTTCTCTCACGCATTGGTGATAGTGGGGATTATTCGATGTTGTTAATAAATAATAATAATAATAAGTAAGTACTTTTAAGAAACAGTTGTAGTTGGTAAGTGTAATATTCTTTTTCAAAAATATGGCTGGTTAAAGAGCCTTTAACAAGTCGTTAATGAATCGAGCTGGGAGCATAAACACCCAGTTCTTTAAATAGGAAATAAATTCATGGATTGCTGAGATACAATTAAAAATAATCTATAATCGTGAAAGAAGTAAATACATCGTACACCTTGGTTGAGATTAAGGCTTCCATATCAGACTTAAGAAGATACTGATGATTATTGATTGTGATTAATTCGCCGTCCGCTCTATCCATGCATTCAGTCAATTTTGCGGCCTTTTCCGGTGGACTGACTGAGTGAAGGGCTGCCGGCCGCCCCTATCTGCTTTGATCAACACTCATCTGTCTCGCGCTTGGCAGAGGAGAACCAAATTCTGGCTTGTTGGTGGCCTTTAGAGGTGGCAACGAGCCGAGTTCGAGCAGCAAACTTTCGAGCAACTTCGAGCCTGAGTTCGAGCCGAGCCGGAAAAACCCGTAGGTAAATGGTAAAATGTATCATTTTTCAGCTAAATATTGGAAAATTTCGAGATTTTTTCGAGTTCGAGCCGAGTTCTAGCCGATTTTTTGTTAACAGAACGAGTTCGAGCCGAGTTCGAGCAGCAAACTTTCGAGCAAGTTCGAGCCGCAAATTTTCGAGCCGAGTTCCAGCCGAGCCGGAAAAATCCGGCTCGTTGCCACCCCTAGTGGCCTTAGATGAGGCTGAACTGAGAATATCCTTCGGTCGGCTAACTCATGCTTTGCTAGTCGGACAGTCTTGATTCTTCATCTCGATCTGCAATGACGAGTTTCCAAACAAAACCAATGTGAACCAGTAATGATAGTATAGGCACAGGCAGTATTACATTACAAACAATTAATTATAATTCAGTAGATATTATTTTGTTTACCAACTTGATCTTGATAAAGGTATAATTATATATATTTAGTGATGATGGGGACGATGGTGGTTTGAGGTTTAAGTGATGTAAATAATTTGTGATTGTTTTGATAATATTAACTGTCGTTTGTTTCTTCGTTTGTGATAAGCTGTTAACTTTAAACAAGTTTGTTAGCTAACGTTCAAAGTTAATTTAAAGGTGATATGTGAACTGTGAAGGTTAAATCTGCGTAAAAGGGGTTGTCGTATTGCATTGCAAAGTTTTCCATCTTTTTGTGTTTTTTTATTTATGTTGAACGTGTTCAGTGTTGACTGTCAACAGTTTTGGTGAGTGGTCGAAAGGTGAAGGGCGTTTTGTCAAAATATTTTGACTGCTTTAGTTGCTAGTTTATAGTTACTAGTTACACTATTTTGTAGGACATAAGACTTGAAGACTCATTGTGATTGACAGTTTTGTGAAAAAACTGTCAACTGCACTCTCTGCAACAGAACAGACAAAAGCAAACACAAAATAATGAATAGATACTACGATCAACATAACGGTTAAAAAAATTGTTATTGTTTATTCTTTTAATTCTTTATATTCTTTCAATTTTGTCATTTGTGTTTATATTTTGTCAATTATACGTACCACGTAGCAAAACCATTATCTTTCACTGTTGACTGTTCTGTCGTCTGCTGTAATCTGTAGATTCGGTCAAGTTATATCATTAAGGAATGTTATGAGTGCCAAAACTCCACCATTGACCTATTGACCACTAATACTAGTATAATATAAGATTGGTTGATGTAACCAAACCATGTTACATTAGCAGATGGCAGACAGTTAAAGAAATTCTAAGCAATTACTTTTTTTAATTTACTTTTATAATTCTCTTCATTTTTCATTTGCGAATTGCGACAATCAAATCCATTTATAGAATATGTTAGTAATTCCCTATTTCAGATCCCCCGAATCTCCCAATAAATACTAAATACCCTATATACCACTATCGGGCGTTTTAAGCGTTGTTCTGAGTTCCGTTCTGCCAAAACAAGTCATAGATATGTCTAGGTGCAAAAGATTGTATACAAGACTATTATTAATTCTGGATAATTGGTTTATTTGTATAAATCATTCATTAATGCACAAATGTTGTGCTACGTTTTTAAACAATACTCTAATATTGTAATATATTTTCCTCCAAACTAAAAATAGATACAGGGTTCCTATATACTTCCTGCCAGGATCGGAAATTAAAGGCTTACAACTGTAGACCTTGGAGCGAGTTAAATATATTGGATGAATAATCCATTGATGAGGAGACCACGCTCAGAACAACTTTCCTCCTCCTCAGCATCGTCATCGTCTCAACAACAACAAAACGCTCGTTACCAGCATCAGCAATTTGAGACCGGAATGCCTGTTAATTTGTGGCGCATGGATCGAAGGGACGTATGGAGAACGTGTTTTTGTTTTCACGTTCGAACAGTCACAATATTCATTGGAGTATGGCATTTGGTAAGTAATTAACGTTTTCAAAATAAAATAGTTTGTTATTCTATTGAAATCATTCGTAACAGGATTTCTGCCCTGCAAGTGGAATTATTTATTTTATTGCAATGATATCAAAATACTTATATAACTTGTATAATATTTTTCAGATGGTTTACATATTGGCCTTGTCATTCATGGCTGCAATGTTTATGTACGAGGAAAATCACGAAATGGCTGGTGTAACTAACAAACCTGATCCGATTCTTCCTACTCCTTTGAGTGCTAAAGAATATAATGTAAGTGCTTATTGGAATTTCAATTAAATTTAAGTGCACATTTATTTTTAATGCCTGTCAATCCTTAGGGTAGTGTATTAAATACTGTCTTGTCTAGTCTATACCGTTTACTCTAAGGTGTATATAGTTAGTATGTAACTCTAGGTAGGTTTAAAACCAATGATTTATATTTTTATTATGTAAGCCATAAAATAGGCTGTAATCCAATACTTTCATTTCATTTTAAAGTCTAATTTCCTAACATGTAGGTACCCTAACCTAACCTAAATGGTTAGGATAGTTTGTTATTGTTTACGTTGTGGCGTGGTGTTTTGCATTTTATTCATACATTGATATTTTCATTGTCATCGTCATCCACAACCTCGTCTTGTTCATTGGATATCTGTAGGATAGATAAGTTAAGTACAATATTGTTATTATGCAAATAAGCGGAAGTTCGTTGTCTACATGAGGGAGACAATGAATGTATAAAATAAGGTCGTCAATAAATAATACTCTGTTTCAAAGGGTGTGATGATAGGATTATGATTCCATTTATCTTGATATTGGTATTGATTTTCTGTTTTGAAAGCATGGTTTAGTAAACTGTAAAGTGTAGATGTATAAATATAGCAAATTACCACGTGAATTATAATATCATAAAATACCGTTGTTATACTTCATTCAGGCAATGCAAACTTCATCAAGAAGTAAATATTTATTTATTATTATAAAGCAAGCAAATTGTAAAATTTAATGTTAGTCTAGGACAAATGTTTTATGTTAATTAGGTTAACTAGGTTAGATTGGGTCTGACAGTGTGTTATTTATGTGCATTGTACGTTTTTTGAAGTGGCCTGTTGAAATAAAACCATAATAATAATAAAATTATATACATATTTGCAGGAGCCTATGCCACAACCACTCAACTATGATCAGAGTGAAAATAGAGGCACTAGAATGGACAATTTGCGGAACGGTCCATTAAACTTCGTTGTCGAAACGAGAAAAGGAAACTCACGTGAGTAAAAAATTAACCATGTTGTTTTATATTACTTGTCACCTTAAGCTTTGTATGATTGGAGATTACGTTTCTTGTTCACCACCATCATTCCAAAACGAAATACCCTCCAAACAAAATTCAGAACTAGTGAGGGTTAACTTTGTAATGTCAATGTCTAATATCCATTTTTCTTTTCAGAGATGATTTTGTTGACCGTTTGTAATATGCTGATAACACTTCTTATGGTGTATGGGGCGGTCCGAGGAAAGCCATCTTATCTCATGCCGTTCTTCGTGTTGAGAGTGTTCGACTTCTGCATTTTTTGGTAAACACAACTTTTTTTGTTTAGGTGCATTAATTGGCTAAGTTTCTCTACTATCTGTAGACCTGAAGCCTGGAGCGTTCGTGTAGTGTTACTTAATCATTAATTCCAGTTTTTCAAGTAAATAATAATATTGTGTTTATAGCTAGTTATATTTTTCTCATTTAATTTTACAGTTTGACGATGGTGGGCTACTTCTCATATTTGCCCAATGTGACAGATCAAATTAATAATATGCAAGGAGTTCCTTTCCGCGATGAACTTAGGAGTATGGATCCACAAGTCTTGTCCCTGCTCACTTTGGTTTTCATCGTTGCTTATATTGCTGTCAAAGCTTATATCATCGGAGTGATTTGGAATTGCTACAAGTACTTGATGTTGAGGAACACTGTCATCCGTGGAGTTATTGCTTACAGGTAATTAGTAATTTAATTATACTTGTCATATCAATCATGATTGATAATATTAATTGAATTACATCATTGTTTGTAACCTTTTAGTGTCCTTTTGTTATAATAAATATTATAAACTTTGTTTTCTTATTGCAGACATGATGACCCAACCACAATTATGGGGCTGCAGCAGAACTTGCTTCCACTTCCAGATTTGCCGGATTACGACACTGCCGTAAATGATCCACGTTATGCTAAGAAGCCACCGATGGAGCAAAACGCTTCTCACACTTCCGGCAATGTGAACAACCTTTTGGCAAATAATCCTGCTACGATCGCCATACCACCTCCACCGCCATACAGTGTGGCTGTTGCTGCGGAGCCAGTGAACCTTGTCCTTCCTATTGCAAATATTGCAATGCCTCATCAAGAAACAATGGCCGAAATCCCTGCTCCAGTTGAACCCAATGGCGCTCATCCTACCACCGATGTTACTGTAGCAGAGGCAGTTGAAAATCAACCACAGTCAAGTGACTTTGCCCCGGCTGCTACTGCTGATGCCACAGTTATCTCCATTGCCACGTCGGCTACTGTGGCCCACCAATAAATACTTAAATGAATTCAGTTCTCGTTTTGGACTTTGGCTGTTCTTCTCTTTCAGTTATTCTTTTTGATTAATGTTTAATCTATACCTATGTATAACGTACAACGAACCTGAAACATTAATCGTCTTTGTTTCGTTGATAATTAGGTTTGTTAGATCGATCGCTCCTGCTCTGTGTATCGTATTGATTAATTTTAGATCCTTTTTGAGGATAATGTGAAAAATGGAAGGCGTAGATTTTAAGATTTATTTTACGAGCAGATTGCTAATTCTAACTTCTTGCCTCATATTATTAATAATGATTTGTCTATTCATCCCATCTCACGAGTTATCCCAGTAGTAGATGATAAAAGTCCAGTTATAGTGAAAACTGTTATGCTAAGTCCACTGCTGAAGTTGACAGTAGAAAAGTAGACAAGGCACGTAAGATAGAGGTAGATGTACAGCACCTGAGCAATCATTGTAATTAATACTGCTCAATGAATTTTGTTCTTATGTTAGACTGTGAGTTAATAAAGTTCCCTATATTGCAATGTTAATGAAGAAATCGGCAAAATTAATGAATTGTGTAGAGTGGTATACAATATTATGAAATATTCAATAGTAATACGAAGTAGAATAATAATGAAATATGTACTAAAAATCGTAATATATTATATTATAATTAATCGTATACTATTACTATCATTATAGGCGTGTATTTAATTTGACTCTAGTTTGATATGCGACTGAGTTGAATGAACTGTGTATAGTATACAATTTTGATGTTATTAAAAACTGCACTTACAATTAGTTAAAAAATGAAACTTATTAATAACTAATCATAAGAAAGAATATCGGTTTGCGTGTGTATTCGAATTGCTGTATGCAATTTATGTAGAGTAAAAATCTTTCTTTGGATTTATTGTTCGTGTTTCTCAAAACAAGGTATGCTTGCTCACAGCACATTGCACCTAATTATTTGCTCATATTTAAAATGGCACCTGCAAATCCTGCAATAATAGGAAAGTAACATAAAGAAACATTTCTACTAGTAGTAGTAAATTATGTGAAGTACATAACTAATTCAACTAATCTTACGGGTACAGAACATGTAGATTTCATAATAGCGCATTTCGTATGACCCCCCGTCTGGGGGGCCATTGAAAGACATTTTGCTCACCAAATCACAATGCCCCACGAACCCAATGTCCCATATGCATTGTAAATTGTAATTATAATTATATTTTATGCAAAAATTCGAATCGTGGTCATGTATGAATAAACACATTTTGTATGCAAGGATAAACTAGGTATTATGGCATCTATCAAATGAAAAGTCATGGTTCATATTATTATCATTAAACTTTTCGTTACTCACTTGTTTGTACTAAATAATTTTTATATCACACATTGACATTTATTACCAAACATTATGTATATAAACTATAAGCAGGAGATTGAGTTATAGTTATTAGATAGACAGATCAAATCTTTTACAATAAATTGTAACTAATTGCTTATACTTACACTTTTTAGTCTCACTTTCGAGTGTATAAATTAGTAACTTGAAGTAACTGTTATAATAATTATTCAGACAAAGAGTTGTCTCCAAATCATTTTATTTAAATTGGTTGGACATTTTCAGTAGATGTATGTCTGAAATGAACATAGCTAAACATGTTGTACACGAGGAAAATATAAAACAAGTATTATTCACTAATGAAGTAAATGCTCTGTTTACAGGTAATACAATTTTAAAGATTTTACAGCTTTCAATATTCAATTTAAGTAAGGACGATCGTTACAAATATTAATTCCTATCATACCTGGTTTTGAAACTTAAAAATAAGTTGAAGTAGAAGGGCAGAAAACTGTTTACTGTTGATCCATTTCAACAGCACCTGAAGCCTGGCAAGTTACTTGGTTGAATAATCGATTCTTAATAATTTGAGTCATCAAACCGTGGATTACCTCAATGGTAGTTTTACAAGAATCCTTTGTTGCTTTAGACAATTTATCCTCTCCCTTTTTCTCATTGGGGTCCACTCCAATCATTATTGCTCCACGACCAAGAGATCCTTCAGACTGCTCCAGTTTTTCTGATAAATCGAAGATTTGTCCAGTTGTGTATTCAGCATTCTGTAATTATTGCCAAACGTTTGCAAATTGTTTACTCAACATCTCAAAATTCGATTTAATTATGAAAAATATGTTTTCGGTATTTAAAAAATGTGTTTTATTGTATTCTTTAATCTAAGAGGTATAATAGACGCAAAAAATATGTCTTACTGTAAGCAAACTTGTGGAGCTGAGAGTATTGACCCAATATTTATTCCATAGAGAATCAAGAAGACGACGATCCAAAGAAGACTTGAAATATGTTACATCTAAAGCGTAGTAGCTCTTACAGTGGACTCCAAAATCTTCAATCTTATTCAGTGGAATGGTTTGATATTCCGATGGTTCCTCATTTGGTGGCTTGTATCCCTGAGAATAACAAAGTATAAGTTAAGTTACATTATTGATATATCTCCCTAATATATCAGAATGTGGTCATCAGGTAAATATGAAAATATATTATAGTTATTTCTATGCTTCATGGAATCCAACATACCTTAGGGTAAGTTCTGAACGCTCCAAGGCAGACTTTTCCAGCTGATATAGTTCTTACAGGGTCAATAACAATAGCCACGAAAGGTTCTTGATAATTTTGGTTCAACATCTGAGTAGAAACATCAATACCTGAGAGCCAACAACCGTACCCTGGATGACTGTGATACCAACCGATGGCATTCTCCAATCTACCAACCTATAATAATTACACAGAAATGAAATGTTCGTAAAATAAGACAGTAAGACTTGAAATAAGAAGATAAGAATAAGACCATAAATATTTGATTGTATATTTAATTAATATCTGAATAATGTAATAAAACCTGTCCCCAACTACTCTCCCAACATAAACAGCAAATATACTTGCCCTTACTGCTTTGAGTGGTTTACTAACACGATTATTATTAATTACATAACTAACAATTAACTAACTCACCAACTTAGCTGCTTCGATATATGCAGTCATATATTCATAGGCTTGGGCTTGAGCGTTTACTCGTGTCTCAGTACCTTCTACGGGTAGAGCAAACGAGTCCATGACTATCATTGTGTTTCCATCAACCTAATCCCAACAGAGATTAAAATTTAGTTCTGCTTTTGCTGTTCATATTTAATAAAAATGCAGTACTACTAAAATTAACATTAAAATAACTAACTTTTCCAAGGAGAAGACCCATAACTTCTAGTGTTCCGCCTGAACGAGCGTGCATCACCATTTTTAGCAAAGCCAATGCAGAAATCTTTATATCCTTGAAGAAATGATTACTGAAACAAAAACAATCAATTTCAAACCCAAAGTATAACGGTACAGTATTTATTAATGATTAATGCCAAAGTACTAATTGACCAGTGAAAATATGTAATATAAGCTTTATAGAAAATTCTCGTAAATGTTACAACATACTCTCTTTCCCAAGGTTTCGTGGTCAATATATCTTGCTGTTGTTTTTTGTCGTAACGATAAATTTCGTCGACATTTCCCACATTTTCAACATTATTGGTCATTTCCCATGTTTTTTGGGCGATAGTGGCCTGAGAATCTACTGCCAAACCTCCATTCCCACTGGATGCAGAAGTCCCTTGATTTTGAGAATCGTCAGCACTCATGATCAGATGATCTTAATTCAATTGTTGAATTATCGGTCACCTGGATGAAAACCAATTAAATATTTTTCACATTATTACTGTATATTGTATTAAAAATTAATACATAATAATATGATGTATGATAGTTTGCTTTTACAATTCACCTGTAATTTGTTTGATTTTAATTTGAAATCTCACTAACGTTGATTTGTTTTAACAATTTGATATTATGGTCTTACGAATCACAATTATCAACTTTTCGTCTGCGAGTGACAAGTCAATTTGTTTTATATTTTATTCCATCGTGAAATCATCGGCGTTGACTTTTCTGACAACTTTAAGATTGCCTCGCTTGAATGTTTACAGCATAGCACAGAGTTTAGTTATCGGTATCACCGTTACCGTTCTAATAAATAAATATTATTTATAAGTTCTATAAAACTTTTACTTATCTATTCAGTGTGAATTGTGAAAGACATCTGAAAATAAAACCAAGCTAAAAATTCAATGAAAAGATTAAAAGTTGTTGCAGCGGATGAGAAAAAAATTAATTGTTGTAGTTTTTTTGCTAAGAGGTAAATAAGAATAATACATAATATTTATGCCCCTTTAAAACTTTAAACATGGTGGTAATGAAAATTGAAAGGAATCAAGGGCGTATCTATGTATGGGCTCACAGGGCTTCAGCTCTTCCCCTCCCCCCAGATTCCGGAAAAAACATACGGCTGGAGCCACAAATTTCTAGCCAAATTTCTAGCGGCTGTCTAGACTATTAAACCTATAATTTGAAAATTCAACATTGTATGCATAATATTTGAAAATATCATTTTGTAAACATTTATTAATGCTTCTTTCAAACATTTTATTTTGTGCTGTTTACAAATTAATATTAATTAAAATTCATGTTAATATTTTTAATTTATCTTTCGTAACAATAATTAATTAGTGATTTAAATTATAAGCTGTATATTTAAGGTTGTTTATTGGAGCCAAACATTTTTGCTACCAATTGTCTTGTGATTTTACCACTTGCTCCTTTTGGAAGCTCAGGGATTATAAGTAATCCACCTTTCAAATGTTTATAGGATGGAAGCCTCTCTATGTAAAGCACAATAAACATACACATTATAAATTTTAATGCACATACGATTTCCTGGCTATTTATAATAAAAAAATTCTAAAAATTAATTTTATAAAATAAATTTTAATTAATAAATTATAATTATAATTAATAAATTAATCCTAAAATCCATTTAAAGTTATACGTTATTTATTATGTAATATTAATACCGTGAGCATAATTTATAATTTCTTGTGCAGTGACCGAATGTCCTGGACGTAATGTGACGAACGCCCGTGGTATATTTTCACTGACCTGGTCCTGATTTGGATCCTTTATCCCTATTGTACATACGTTTTCTACTGCTGGATGTTTAAATATAACTTCGTCTATTTGCGAGGGGTATACCTAAAGAGAAAATAATTAATATTGCAAGTTTGGATATTCTGTTTACATTTTACATTAATACGTAATAATATTCAAGGGCGTATCTACGTGTGCTGGAGCCGCCCTTTCCCAGATTGCGAAAAAGCCGCTATTTGGCATTTGCTACCGAAGACCCTCAATTTTTTTCTTTTTTGGCCTCTGAGCCCTCCCCCAGACGACTTGAGCCCCGTCTCCATTACAAATATTTAGATACGCGCTTGATAATAGTACACCTAAATATTTTTATTTAATTGACTTTTCTTACGTGATTGCCAGAGCATTTAAACATTTCCTTGTATCTTCCTACATAGAATAAGAAACCATTTTCGTCGAGATATCCCGTATCCCCAGTCCTAAATAATCCATCTGCTGTAAAGGCTTTTTGAGTTTCCTTTTTTGGAAGATCAATTTATAAATTAGGTATTGGCATTATGCAATGCTAATTTATAGGTTATATGTCCGTATTTCGGTGTATATGTATATGTAATATTAAAAGCAATGATGGTATTTTTACTTCAAGCTGATGGATGTACTCTGAAAACATGGCAATACTCTTAATACAAATTTCTCCTTCCATATTTCGCTGTAATAATTTGCCCGACTGAAACTCCCTTATCTGGACCGACGTTCCGGGACACGGTTTTCCCATAGATGCAATAGGAAGACCTAAAAAATTAGATCGTCTTTATTTTCATATTAATACGAGGACGAAGGACACTTTTTGTAAATTATGTCCATGTGAGATTATAAAGAAAACGAGGATTTCATATTTTAATTAATTAATATTTTTTTCTTTAATGGATAAAATTGATCTCTGGTCATATACTATAATGTACATAATAGGATAAATGCATCTGTACTAGTACTGCTCAATAATTTGATCTCAAGTTCTCTACAAAACCAATTAATCAAATTCTATTACTTATTGTTAGGGAGCAATAAATAATCAATTAATTTTACCTTTCCATTGTGTAAAATTTCCACCCACGGATGTGGACACAAAGGGAGAAGACACCGGTGCGCATTCAGTCAATCCATAAAGCTATTCATTTAAATCACATTAAAGAATTCACGAGAGGAAGGTAATGAATTTTTAAATTAAACGCAATACCAAGGACGTATCTAGAGGGGGGTCACGGGGTGCCCGTGCCGCATTACTACACCCATACTCAATTGTGTTAAAAATAAACTTACAACTCCGATTTTTTTCACATTCGGTAATTTTCGTTTTAATTCCTCCAGAAAAGTATAATCAATTGCTGTTCCAGACATTATAATTATCTCCAGACAATTTTTATCGTATTTTTCTATCATGCTTTCACTGACAAGAGAGATAATAAAATTGGGGAATCCGTAAATATATCCAGGCTGTAATTATTGATTATTTATTAGTTAGGCTGTTAGGCAGTATGTAATTTTTATAGTACGGGTGGAGTGAAAAATGCTTAATTTTTAAATATAATTTATAAAATACCTTGTAAACTGTAATAGCATGAAGAATGCTTTCGTTACTTATCTGAGGGATCACTAGAGCAGTTTCACCTTGCAAAAAGCAGCCAAGAGGAAGAGTTGCACCACTAATGTGAGCTGACTTGCAAATAATCAAATTCGGGTTTCCTTTTGCATAGGGAATTGCAAAATCAAGTAAATGCAACCCAGAAGCAAAATGTTTGTGAAGAAAACACGCTCCTTTACTTCGTCCTGAGGTTCCGCTCGTTCCTAAAATAATTGCAGGATCGTCTGGTCCGACTTCGAGATTCGGACATTCTGAAAAACATCGTAACTTCATTTTTTATCTTATAGCCAGAGAAAAATTAGATTATCGCAAATCGCAACAATAATTTTTGAGACAATTTACAAAATATATTTTAATAACAATAATTGAACTTTTGTAAGCAAATTCTAGGTAGGAGTAAACTATGTTGTCATATTTTATTCTCAGATTTCCATAATATATTAAAGTTAATTTAATTTAATTAATTAATTTAAATTAATTCGAAAATTAATCGAAAATTAATTTAAAACTTTGAATCCCCCCTCCTAGATACGCTCTTGAAGGCGCTAGTAAAGAAACTTAATTTCGAGGTCACAAACTAAAGTTATCAATAACGAAAGTTAAATTAAAAATCACACATTAAATTTACCAATAAGATAAATTAATCTAATTATCTCAAGGTCACACAAATAAAATTAGACACTTATTATAAAGAATGAAGTTCAACGTCACAAACTAAAGTCACTATTAAAAAATTAATTTCATGGACACAAATTCATATAATTGATATAAATAAAACTAATTTTTTGGACGCAAATTCAAATAATTGATAAATAAAATTAATAATGTAATAAATTATAAAATTCACGTTCATAGAAGCTAAGTTCACGATCACAAAGAAAAGTTACTAATAAAAAAATTAATTTAAATGTTACAACAAGGACGTACGGAGGGGGAGCTCTAAGGGCACGTGCCCTCCTTAAATTTCGGATTTCAAGGTTGACTAAAGTTACTTATCTAAAATTAATTTTAAGATTACAAACTAAAGTTACCAATACAATACAGATAATTTATTTCAAGGTTGCAAGCTAAAGTTACAATTACAATTAAAGAAAATTAATTTCAAGGCCACGAACACGAATGCAAGTCAATATTGTAGAAGTTGATTAGGAAGAAGCAAATTAAATTATTTACCAACGAAGATAATTACTTTTATGTCTACAAATTAAAGTCACTAATTATGTGAAATTAATTTCAAGGTTACAAGTTCACAAGTAAAAGTTACTACTATAGTGTTTACAATTTTAATAGTAAAAGTTAATGAATTTTGCATCATTTACGGGGTTTGTATTTGTATACGGTTTACGCAAATGCAACATTTTAATAAATTAGTAAAACATGTACATTATTCCGTTTAAAATGAAATTTAATTTTATACCGTTACCGTCGTCTTCAAACAAATCGTAAATTGATACGTAGCCTTCAGCTCGACCCACAACAATAATCTCAAATGGCCACTCTACTTTCTCTCTTACTTTCTCGCAAACATTAACTAATGATGCATCGCAATAAATCCATTTAGCTTTTGATTCGTTGACAACATTCAGGACTGAATCTACCACAGGAAGAAACAAATCAATTTTTATTCTTTTTTTCGTCACATTTTCCTGGTAGATAATTTTGTCAAAGTTAAATTTATACATATTTATTCTAAACATTTATCAGCCAATAAATATTACTAGAGCAAAATACTGTGCTTCAGTAAAAATCATAGTAAGCACCAGGGGCGTATCTAGAAATTTGTAATAGGGGGACTTGA
Organism: Pogonognathellus flavescens; assembly: GCA_019776165.1. Lineage (NCBI taxonomy): Eukaryota > Metazoa > Arthropoda > Collembola > Entomobryomorpha > Tomoceridae > Pogonognathellus > Pogonognathellus flavescens. The sequence continues at coordinate 39,579 of JABASD010000854.1, read as the reverse complement.
ACCGTCTGGGGGGCCGAAACCCCAAGGCCGCAAATTTTATCGGACAACCCCTTTTTTCCGGAATCTGGGGGGGCTTAAGCCAGGTGAGCCCATACGTAGATACGCCCTTGGTACGCACATTTAGCATACAAATATTTTTATTTTTGTTTAGTGACATGAGTAGGGTAAATAATATTAGGTTTCTATTAATCGTAGTTATCATTACTACTTTAAGTTTAGAATTTTGTGTTTCATGTTATGAGATGACAAATTGCCAAACCTGAAGGTTCCTCTGGGTAAACTGCCCGTACGACACCGTTTGCTCTCCACACTCCCATGTACATCAAATGAAGCTTAGCTACATCATAAAGCATGTAAGGGACTATGTCACCTTTCCTCAGACCTCTTTTGTACATTGCACTTGCAATATTTCTGGACAAATCTTGAAATTGTTGGAAAGTAAATGATTCTCCAGAACTACCATCAATCTAATCGTTTGCGAGAAAATATTCGAGAGTTTAGGCCAAATTTTTTATGCAATTTAATTTAAAAGTAAGCTAACTATAAATTTTCATAAAAGTAACTAACAATATTATTGTTTTTAAATGCCTATATGTATAAAAATATAGATATCCAACCATGTAAGTATTTTTCCCATTTTCCACATGTTCTTTAGCTCTGGAAAGCAAAAATTCAGGCACGGTAACAGAAAGTGTTTCTAAAGGAGCACCGTCCACACTTAAACTATCGTCCATGATTATTCAATACTTTGTGTAAAAATTCAGCAATACTTCAACTTCAACTTAAGAAGTAATTCAACTAGATAGTGTAATAGTAACAAGTGGTAGATTAGGAAGGTGATTTCAAATAAAAAGCTATCAATCAATCGAAAAGTTAATAAATCGTCAGCTGTACTTATTTCAGCTATAATTTTATATGCCCAGTAAACCAATTCATGGGAAACGAACAAATAAGTCTATGTCAGATTATTTCATTCACCTACACAGTATAAATATATACTGTACAGTGTACATATCCATTCAGTCAACTTTAAGCTAAATTTTATTAATAATTCCTTTAAATATAGGTTATATATATAGGTGAAATAATATTTTGTAAACGTAATCTGGATAGAAATGGAAATTATAGCCATTATAGATTATGTGTTGCACCTAATCACACTGACAGTGATTGGGGTTGACCCATTGACAGGATATATTTTAATTCATATGATAATATTATATTCATTCAAACTACATGTTTAATACTCTGTCCCCGCAATTACACAACCATGTTTCTAACATAACCTTTGTGTAGGAGGCATGGAAAATACATTACGTAATTAGAAATGCTAAACTTTTTAGCTTGTACAAGTAGCGTGGAAAAGCGTTTAATGTTACGAGATTTATACAATTTTTGTGACATTAAATGACATTATCTCTTATCTCATAATTATTTTACCATTTTTTGGACGCTTACAATTATATTATAATCTAAGATTTATGTGTTTGGTAGGTTTGAATATGAATAGATAATTAACTTACTACATGGCACATGGTACTCAAGACACAAGTTATGCATACATACTCCGAATACTCTCATATTTATTAATTTCCATATAATATTAATTTAGGTATACATTTAGGTACATTCCTCCAACTTCGTATAATCGTACACGTAAAATGCTTCATCTATTACATAGATAATCGACAGCAACAAAAAATTGAAAATCGCTGTAAAATTATCAGTTAGTCGCGAACGAGTTCCGAAGATAATTGCTCCACTAATCTTCGTGTTACTTTCCCTGTCGCACCTCTGGGAAGGTCCGGAACAATGTACAATCCTCCAGTTAAATGTTTATAGGTTGGAAGGTTATCTATTTATAAATTTGGAATTTACCATAGTTTGAAATTCAAATATAATTTTAATGCGTACCATTTTTTAATTTGAGGCACAATGAACTGTGTAATAATTTAAACCTACCGTTTGCAAACTGTAAAATTTGGGCATCAGTTGATTTGGCGTTTGGTTTCAGAACAACAAAAGCTCTAGGTATTTTTTCTGTTCCCTCAGGTATGCCTATTGTGCATACATTCGCCACATCTGGATGTCTGCTAATTACTTCGTCAATCTGGGCTGGATAAATCTGTGGACAATGATTATAATAATTTTATGATTTATTTTCTGGAAATAATTGAAATTCTCTTCAATTAATTATCTGTATTGCACAATGTTTTATGGCTGACCAATTTTAGTCTCTCGTTTGTAAACTAAAGGAAGAATATGAAAAACGGTCTTACATGGTTTCCTCCGTATTTAAACATTTCCTTATAGCGTCCTACGTGAAATACAAAACCGTTTTCGTCAAAGTAGCCCGTATCGCCACTTAAAAACCATCCATCTGCAGAAAATGCCTTCTTGGTTTCCTTATGAAAAATCCACATAATATATTATTAAACACATTTGCCCAATGTTACCACCTCTACAGAAACAAATACGACTGTCTTAAAGACATCTCACAAGATATTAAGATGCATACATTATTTAAAGTACCTCTTGTTGATTCAAGTAATAGGAAAACAATGCATTGCTTTTAATGCAAATTTCTCCTTGTTGATTTGCGCTTAAAATTTCTCCAGTTGTAGCATCTCTAATTTGGATGCTTGTTCCTGGACATGGCTTTCCAATAGAAAAAGACGGCGTGCCTATAATAATAAAAAACCAAAAAACTTGTACTTTCATGCATCAGCATTATATTTTTCTAAAAAGGAATTTTTGGTTGGAATAAGTTAAACAAAACTTTTATCTAAAGAACCTTAAACCTGAATAGAAAAGGTTTAACCTGGAATCAGGGTAACCGCCTCATTTTTCTTATCTAAAGGCGATTTCAATGTAGTGGTAGTTACGGGAGCCACTTCCGTCAGAGCATAAAGCTGTAATCATATCGACGATAAAAAAGCGATAAAAATATTAACAGTGTATCAATTCATAATTGCATTTGTAAAGATGCGACAACGTTGCGAAGACTAAGAAAGGCTTACAATGGAGAAAGTCTTCAAATTTGGAAGTTTTGATCTGAGTTCAATTTCCACTGAAGGATGAATTGTAGTTCCGGTTGTGTTGCATGGATTCAATTGACTTTTTATCTGCATCTTCTATTCTTGGATCGTTTGCAAGAGCCAATAAAAATGTTGGGAAGGCAAAGATATAGCCAGGCTTTACAAAATAAATTTTTATTAGTGATTAGTTTTAATTTGTACTTTAATTGATTATTAATTTCAAGAGAAAACAAGAAATGTGTATCACTTTGTATTTTTTAACAGCAGAAATAATATTATCCAAAGTTATGCGTGACATGAATACTGCAGTATTTCCACTTGCTAAAGCAATCAATCCAAATGAAGAAGCACTAATGTGGGCTCCCTTTGATACACACAAGTTTGGGCTATCTCTTACTAGATCGGTGCTCATTAGCAATTTGTGAACAGCAGCAAGGAGACCTTTGTGTGTGTGAACTGCCCCTTTGCTTTTACCCGTTGTCCCACTTGTGGCTAAAATCAATGCTGGATCATCTGGGCCAACTTCAAGTGGTGGACAAGCTAAATACAATTATTATTTCTTATAGGACATTACTACATTATAGACATTACTGATGATTTTTCTCTCCAAATGAAATTAATAAATTAATTTCCATGATGAGATTTTCAATTACTAATTACCAGAGCCATCGTCTTGAAAAAGATCGTAAATGGATGTGCATCCATCTGCATGGCCCATGACAATAACTTCCACTGGCATGGATTCAATTGACTTTTTATCTGCATCTTCTATTCTTGGATCGTTTGCAAGAGCCAATAAAAATGTTGGGAAGGCAAAGATATAGCCAGGCTTTACAAAATAAATTTTTATTAGTGTATGGATGTGCATCCATCTGCATGGCCCATGACAATAACTTCCACTGGCCACTCTACTTTTTGGGCAACTTTGAGACATTTCTCAGCTTCAGTGGATTCGCATAATATCCATTTAGATTTGGATTCCACAACCACCGAAAGAATCGAATCTGAAATCACACCATAAGTTACTTTGTAAAATATTTTTCAGTCTCAAAGTTTCAAGTCTCATTTGGATTTGGAGAAATAATTTCATGCACTATTAGTAGGTAACAAAATAATTAACCTTCTAATTCCTCCCCGTATGTGGAACGGGCTGCAGCATTTGCTCTCCATACTCCATTGAAGAATAAATGCAGTTTTACAAGATCGAAACACAAGTAGACAACGATATCACCTTTCCTCACTCCTTTCTTGTACAATGCACTTGCGACATTACGAGTGAGTTTGTCGAATTGAGAAAATTCATACGATTCTCCAGTAATGCTGTCAATCTAAAGTAGATACGAAAAAGTTCCAGTTCCTAAGTAATTTGCTAAGCTTTCTTTTTTCAAATACTTTTGATTTTTAATTTTTAGGATGTTAAAAATGTTATGCAAATGTAATTTAATGAAATTGGAACTTTGGGATTATTTCGTTTCATTATGTAATAATTCTCCCACATTAGTTACATACATTCATACATTCACTTATAGAAATAGTTGGTGAAGATAAACATTTAATACAGGTAAGTATTCGCTTAATTACCGCAAAAACCGTTTTTCCATTGCAAGCGTGCTCTTCCGTTTTCTTCAGCAGAAATTCGGGCAAAGTTTCTCTCTCATTCAAATAATTTTCGTGCAGACCTGTCACCGTATTTTGATCCAGTTCCATATTTCAGCAAGTTTATTCTCAAAACGAAAAAAAATAAAAATTTCTGTTGCACCGAGATGATACTGATAGTCTGACGCTTCACGGCACTATTCCATAAATCTTTATGCTACAAAAGCTTGAAGGTTAATTTTTATAGATTACACAAGAGCATTAACTATACTTGAGTATTTCTATTAAACTATTTTTACATCTTTTATGGTCAAAATTAATGTTAGCTGTTAAATATTTTACTACTTACAGAATAAATGAAATTGTGGTTACAATACGATTAAATTCGTACCATGTATTTACCTACATATTTACTAATGCTAAGAAATAGATGCGGACTTACAATGATTTGATATGGGTAAATATTTATGTGAGTGCAACCCACCAACCCTTATGTAAAATCTCAGCTAGTCGTTATTTACATGTGATACGTTTTAACAGGCAGAGGTAGTACAGGTTTAGTTATAATATTCACTTTGCCTTATATGAAAAGGCTGGAAATCTCAAGGTTGTCTGCACTCTGTATCAACACAGTCATATAATATTATTAGCATTATAGTAGATGTATTTTACAGGGGGCAGGGGTTCGTTCTTTGTATAAAAAACATAATGTGAGTTATAAAGATTCGACTAATATATAAAACAGCAATTGTACAAGTTTATTGGAACTCACTCAGAGACTTGTCTAATGCTTTATGTATACTTGTACTGGTGAAACGAACATCTATCTATCTAACATCTAAGTAAGGCTATGCATAGCTTAACCATTAGATTGTCAAATACATGAGAACTGTGGGTGCAAGTTCTCAATCGGTTTTAGATATTAAAATACTTTAACCATATAGCATAGTAAATTTTATTTGTACATATAGTACAAATAGGATGCAACAATTAGTGCTGTCAATGTGTTGAGATGACTGATGATTGTGATGACCCTAAGCTAAACAAGCTAAATGAAAATTAATCAAGTTGAGATTTGGTATGACTAATAAGCTGTCCATAATTTCACATTTAACATTTGACATTAGGTATATCATTTTTACTTACAGGTTTCGGTTTCTGTTTTTATTTCTTGATGTCATAATATTGTTTCAACACTTTCATCCATCAAAAATAATATTGCATGGTAAATCAATTATTATTAGTTTTAGTCAATCCCTATATATAGGGCCCTAGTGCTATGGTTGTATACTATGCTTATGCAGATTGAATTATATTAATATTGGAAACAGTCTTATATAAGATACCAATCATGTGTTTCATACAATAGAGTTTTTAACGAATTAAAAATATTGCAAGCAATTTGCATACAATTTATATAACATTTATTTTAATTGGTTCATGCGATTTATGTTCATTATTGGTATATTCAGTCGGGTTAGCTAAGACAAACGGCATGCAATCAGAATTGCGTATAGGCCATGCACCATATGCAAATGTAAGAATCAGCAAGTCAACAAGTGAATACGACACAAAAACTTACGTTTCCGCAATTTTGCATGCAAAAAATGTTAAGCACTTGTTATGTACCTTGCATGACACAATGTCAAGGGCGTAACTAGTATTATGAAATGGAGGGAAGCTAGTTAAGTAGAGGTTTCGTAGGGGGAGGTAACAATGCAAATTTTTGACAAATATAGCTCCTTCTCCCGCTATCTGGATAAAGGGTTCAAGCCGGTGAGCCCATACATAGATACGCTTTAGACAATTGTAAATAATATTATAACATTGTACAATAATAAAAGGAAATCAAAAATTATTATACAATGATAATAAAATAACAGTACATTTTCAATCTTCTTTGAGTCAATGCATGTCAGGGTGAACTCGGCGAACGACCTTATACAGTTTAAGTAAGCCCAACAGACAGCTAGATTAAGTAGTAATTTTTAAACACATCATATACAGTTGAAAGACTTACTTCATTTATTTGTGTATGTGTTATTAGTATATATACATAAATAATATGAAATATTTGTATTAATTAGTAAAACATAAATAGTACATTACATACACTGCATAGATTTACATCGTTCTCTGTTAACGGTCGGTAATTCCTTTGATATTATATTGACACCAAATTTGCATGAATTTTAAGAACAATTTGTTATCAACAAACATTGACTAATAGTTGTAGTCCTCCATTTGAGTCCATGAGTAATCATTAGCTATAGAAATCGGGATGGAATAATTTTATTTACAAATACACAACATTCTGTACATAAGAGAAAAATGATAAAAACATTATCTTATCTTATTGTAATTGACTGAACGTGCAAATACGATTATTGCTAATAAATTACCTTACAGGGTACGTTTCAGGGAAATACACAGTTCCACCGTTAATTATTGCGATTTTCATTTACTTAATTAAATAACACGTATATTCATTATATACCGATTTATATTACGCGAGCGAATGTATGCAAAATGCTTTATGTATGCGAATGCTTGCAAAATTATTTTACTAAAATTTAATGAAGATAAATAAATTAGGTCCAATGATTTAATTGAACAAATTAATTGGTTTGTCCAGAAGAGCTTATTAAAATATCACTGCTATAATATCGGCTAAAATAAGTGTGCAAACGAAACAGTGGATTTTGCATGCTTTGCTAACGATGAAAAGGTGCATTGCATACCATTGCATATTTATAACTTTGCTGCGTCAATGCCATTTCAAATCAAGCACGATTAATTAATGACGAAGCATGCACTAATATGTTAAAACGCAATCACGAATAATATACGAAACTGTCCAAACTTACCGGCAGTGTAATAAAGAGAGCAATAGTAATTTCAAAAATTGTATTTTTTCAATACAAATTGTCATTTAGGTACATGTGTGAAGAATATTCTTGAAAGCATTTATATACATAGTTCTAATTGTTATTCAGAAAATCCAGGATGACAAATATGTTTGTAAGAATGTACATTTTCTTTTTCGTGGTTTCACTTTGTACGATAATAGTTAAAAGTTCTGCTAGTGAACCGTTACAAGAAACAAATTCCATGAAAGTTGTAGTAGGAGACATTGATAATTCGGAAGAAACACCAACCGAAAACGAAACAGAGAATGTTGAAACTTACCCGAATAATATTGGGTTATGGGATGGATGGGGATGGGGAAACAAATCAATTTGCGTTCGTTTGCTTGCAGCCATAAGAATGACAGTCCCAGTTGAATTTAATGATGGAGTTACACGATATATGAATTTGGATATTCAGCCGATGTATGTTACCCCGGTGGGTTATTGTTTCAACTCTTATATGAAAACTCTTACGCTGAGATGGCAGCAAAATAATTTCGGACAACTTGTTCAAAATTCCTTTTCGATGAGTTTCAAATTATCTTATGGAAATTACACACTGGACGGATTAGGAGTTTCTTACTATAACGAACAATTTTCCAAGGACGCATCCAAAAGTATAAGCATTTTATTTTTATAATAAATTATTTCATTACAATCATTACATAGGTAATAGGTACTTTACTTTTATTGAACCACATCTATAGTCTCTCAGATTCTGTACATTTTAGCTTAATGGTTTTTTCCAATACAAATTATTGCATTGGAGATTCTTTTTGGGACAGGTTCGCACACTCGTATACTTATGAGCTAATCGGTGATTTCTCTGGACTGGAAAGTCGAACTGAAAATTCGAAAACCTCATGTGGAAGCCAAAAATATGCTTCGTCATAATGTGCTCCTTCATTTTTTCGAAAAAATGTCAACTGTAGAAAAATATTATGTATAGTTTTCTACAGTGTATATGATTATGGCTACATAATGGTTACATGATATTTTTCTACAGTTGACATTTTTTTCGAAAATATAAAGGAGTACATTATGATAGAGCATATCTTTGGCTTCCAGATGAGGTTTTCGAATTTTCAATTTGACTTTTCAGTCCAGAGAAATCACCGATTAGCTCATAAAATGGGCGAATGGCCCGAGGAGTTAAGGGTTGGCTAAAATACAAGCAAAAGATTTTATTTTTTAAATGTCCCCTTTTTCCGAAATCGGGTTGAGGGGAGCTCAAACGTATAGATTCACCCTTGCCTGAAATGAATATACCTGTAGCATATTATGTCTTGTACTCATTTAATTTTTCAATTCTCAAAGATATATAAAAAGTCAAAAATGCAAATAATATAACAGGCAATGCTATATAGTTCTGATCATTCATTTGATTGTAATTGTAAACAAATACTTTGTAAATGAAATACGCTTTTGTTTTTGTTTTCAGTGGGAAGAGTGCAACTTAATGCAACCAACTTGAACTTTCTACCAGTTGCTGTCAATAATTCTTATGCCTGTACACTAACAAACACTCAAATTAAAATGAACGTTTTCACAGACGACAGGAGAAGCAATTTTTCCATTTCTATGTACAACATACAGTGGGAAGCATTTTATGATTTCCGTAACAAAACTTCTTTGGACCCTGTGCAATACCAGTGTGAAAGAGAAGATGATGACTCTTATCAGAGCTTTGCTAAAGTTTTTCTAGTCTCCTTTTTAGTTGTTCTTGTTATTTGTTTTGCTATTCTGTCAGTTTTAATGTGTATTACTTTGTACTGCTTGAGACGTTGTAAAGCTGAAGAAGCTGAAGGATACGAGACACTAAATTAATCATTCAATATATTTCTTTTGTGAATATGCACTATAGTAATAAATATCTGTGAAAAATTACACCACAAAATCGTTTGTAAATTACCCGATGATGTTTATAGGTATGAGTAATTCCAAAATAGCTGAATGAATTTCAGAAAATAATTTTAGCATACAATTTTAATGTATTAATTTTATACTATTTAGTTCTTAAAGTTATACTTGGTACTTTTACTTTTCAATTGAAAATTGCTCAACCAATCTTCTTGTTACTTTTCCTTGGAACAATAATGTACAATCCTCCACTTAATTGTATGAAGGGAGGTATCTGTAACTTCGTCTTATATTTATTCGTGTTATTGTGTTGCAAATTATAATTAGTACACTAATGCTAATTTGTTTATCCAATTTTTTTGCTTATTGATAAAAGTACTGTACTATACACTTACGACTTATCATATTTTATTGTTGCATGAATGGTCATTCACATATTATTTAGTATGTCAATATCTAAACGTATAGATCTATTGTATTGTATATTGCATATTTGAACAAAATGTAGGTAACTATAATTAGTAAATGTTAATTAGCCAAGAGACACAAACAGGACGAGATATTTCCTTAACATTTATAAATATGAGTAGCATAAGCATATTGATATGTTGCAGTCACTGGTGACTTACAGTGTAAAACCTAACCTCTAATATTAATGTAACTTTAATTATTCTGATCTGTAATGAAATTAATCTATGTCCTCAACATTCAAGGTACTTCAATCAAATTATACCAATTCAACAGACGAGCAGAGCACTAACAATAATAAAAAGTAAGTGCAGTAAAGGTGTAGGTAACATCAAGGACGTATCCAAGATTTGTTCATAGCAGGCCCGACTTATCTGGAGTAGGCACAAAGGCATAAAAAGACGAAAATTTCCAAAATAACCCCATTTTCCAGATTGGGGGGAGCACATGCCCCCAGTGCGTATAATATTGTATTTGGTACGCCCTATGGTCTGACTATCGCATAATCGTATTGTACAATGTACATTGTACAGTATAGCGTGTATTTACATAAAGGCGTGTACTTACATAAGGAGAACATATTAATCGGCATACATAATAAAATGTGCATTACATGCTACACTTAAATTGAGGTCACATTTGGCCGGAAGGACAAGAGAAACTATAAACACGAATTCTATAAGTAGTTAAAATCCATATTTAATTTTAAATATTTTTATTGTTCCATATTAGGACCTCTTTTGCAATTTATTCATTATCGCGTGAGATTAATATTTACAATAGATGATAGATAATTAGACATTTTGACTTGAAATATATTTGTAAGTACATCAAGAGAGTATCAGCTAATAAATATTTTTTATCACCCTACATTGTTTGTAAAAATTGGATAAATACCCCTCAAGTCTTCAGGTACTGGATATTTATCTGACTCAGCCGCCAGTAAGTGGTAACGAGTCCGTAAATAATGGGCTGACGCTTTAGGATTTCTGTCTCTTGTAAATATTCCTTTACGATTTCCAGTGATACGAGTAATTCCTATTTATGAGATTTTCAGTTAAATACTGCAATATTTCTTAGTCTGTTAAATATAGCATCAATTTTTTTAAATAAGTTTAACCTTGAGCTGTCATGAAATCTGCAAAATTCCATATCATTTCTCCTATGAACGTTGTATTTTGTCTTAAGAAATCAAAAGCTTTAAAATGCTCCTTCATCATTTCCAATTGATACTCTTCCGTAAAAACAAACTCAGGACTCTGTCAACAGAAAAAAATATAAATAGAAAAATAGAAATGCATTTCTTATATTTTTTCCTTAAAAGTTTATACCATGTGTAATCCAGCAACGGTGTCTGCGCCATATTCTGCCACCATAATTGGACGATTAAATGTTTTAATCCAGTTTTGAACATCAAGAATCATAGATTTTTCTATTACTTCGGTGTGACCAGCATCGGAATACCAGCTGAAGTATCGGTTGATTGATAAAATGTCTACGAATTGAGCCTGGAAATAATTTGAAAGCAAAGATTTTAATATAAACTCGAAATCGGCACCTACTTATTAAATTATTTTTAAATGAGACAGGCAATCATACGCATTCACAGTTTATTTAATAATAATTAGTATGATGAAATGATAGAGGAAGAATGCATTAAAATGTCTAAAGAGTTAGATTACTGTCACATCTCGATCGTAATTTTGTGCTACAACCAATGTAATCGGTCTTGTGGGATCAAGCTGTCGATTTAAGGCAATCACTTCTCTACCAGCACATGCAGTACATAAAACAAAGGAAAACAAAATGAAAAGCACATACTGCTTTGTCGTTATACCATCCTTGATTAGACACTAAAGTTATAGGTCGCTTGTCATCCAAAGATCTTGTCAACTCTACAACACTCCTGCCCAACAAAAAACACCGGTTACCAGAACAAAAAAACATAAACATTCCATTTGATACGGGTATGCACAATAAAAATACATTAAAAAATTGTTAGTAACAAAGATATTAGTAAAGGTCCATTTAAACAGAAAAATTATGATTGGGCAGTCCATAACAGTTGAGAATATAAGTCAAAAGGTTGAAGCAGTTAAAAATTCGTTCACAAGATAAGTTGATTCAAAAAACGATTCGAAACATTAATAAAATACGAATTAAAAATTCTAAAAAAAATGTTCACAAAAGATTGAAGTGCTATAGACTTCTATCCTCCTGGAGTGTTCAAAAGACCTTTTTTAAATGATACGCATTATAGGCATGCTATTATGTATGAATATTTACCGGAAATAATTTTCAGCTGCGGGTTTTTGGCTTTGGGGTTCATTTCCCACCGACCACATAACAACACTAGCTCTATTTTTGTCTCTGTTCACCATCTGCCTTATTTGTTCCTTATGAGTTGCCAATAATGCATCTCCAAATCCACTAAAACCGATAAAAAATGAAAAATTTGATAGTAACGCAGTTAATTTCATTTTAAACGTGTAAAGTGTAAAATAAGAAGGCATTTCATGTTAGATTTACTCTAATGAGACAGCAGGACACTCATCGATAATGACGATACCAAGTTCATCCGTAAGATCCATGATTTCTTCCGAATAGGGGTAATGTGATGTTCTATAGGAATTGGCACCCGTCCATTTTACCAAGTTGTGGTCCTTCACAATTAACACGTTGTCTATGCCTTTCCCTCTAACCTACACGGGACAAAAAATATTCAGTTGATATGAAATTCTCATCCCTTGAAATTTTTCTGTAAAATCATTTGCCATCCGGATTTACATTAAAATCTTCGTGACGACCGAATCCTCTGAAGTAAAACGGTTTGTCATTAATGAGGAACGATGTGTGTGTCCATTTAACGGATCTGACGCCAATTTTCAGTCGATAAATATCCATTTCATTACTTTTTTCGTCTGTAAGTGTAACCTAAATCCAAATTAATGTTTAAGCTACACAAAGAAGATAACAAGTAAACCAACGAAAATAATACTATCAAAAATGTATTTGCATTTTTTACATTCTTACCACTAAAGTATACAAATAACCTGCATCACTATCATTGTGGACCATGGTATAGGGCCACCAAAGCTGAGCATTGGAAATAATGAGTTGACCGCTTTTCCCAGCAGCAACTGCCACAGAGGCACCTTTCTTATCCTCCACGTGCACCACGATGTTTGTACGAACCGGATTTTCATATTTATTTTCACTCGCTCCATGTTTGCTGATTTTATTGCCTCCATTTGCATCTATGTCGTCTGTGATTGCACTTACGCTGTATGAAATGTGTCCTGGTGAACAACAATTTATACGTGTGTAAAATAAATATCTGTACACACATGCAGGTAAATATTTTGACAACCCATTTAGATAACTTACCATCCTTCCCTACTACCTCAGTAGTCACCAATATGTCATCAATGTAATTGGCTGGAGTCGTATACAAATACACTGGTCGATGGATTCCAGCGTAGTTGAAAAAGTCGAAGTTGTAGTTTAAAGTGAAATATCCTTTAGGATATCTATATGCAAAATTAAAGCAATAAATATTCTGCAATATAAAACTGCTAATTTTACCCTGCAAATATTGTACTAGGTATAGTATCAAGTATGTGGGCATTAGGGGTACGTGCCCCTCCCCCGGATTTCAATCCTAGTTACGCCCTTTGATACTTTAGGTGCATTTACACTTTACACATATCCAATATTTTATGTGTATACTGCCAAGTATACCTAAGAATTATGTGGATTATGGTTGTATTAGGATTTAAAATAGGTTATCATTCACCTGTCTGCAGTTTGACGTACAATGGTTCCTTGTGGAACAGTATCTTGGCTCAATGTGTTATTTACAGCTACAGTGATTCTATTAGGTCCCTTAAATGCAAGATATGTCGAATCCAATTCTGCAACAAACGGTAAGTGCCCTCCACTGTGTTCCACAACTTTAACTCCATTAATCCACTGAAACGCAAACAGCACATAAACTCTTTTAGAAAATACTTTTCTAACCAACATGATTTACTTTTGTACATTTTGCCATGTTTTCATTGAATCTCACAGACATTTTTGTTTTCGTTATTATTTGTTCATTTAATATATAGTTATCAAAGACCACAATTGCAACATCGATGCAAATTATTTGCACATTTTAAAATTGCGTAAATGATGATGGATAAATGTTTAAATGTGGTTCTTACAACAACAGCATGGTAATTGACGCCTCCAAAGCGGATAAATATTCTTGTGTTAGTAGCCCAATTTTTAGGAATCCAAAATTCTCGATCGTACCACGCCCATCCAATGTGGTCCCGTATAGTTTTATTTTGCGTAATATCGTTGTAGCTGCTAGGAACTGGCATCAATTCTACATTTCCATGCTGAAAGATTATTTTGAAAATAACATTTTTACAAACTGAACATAAAACAGCATTACATACACTCATACACCTAATACCTATACTAACAACTAAGAAATACTGATACAGTACAATGCATGTATACAGCCAACAGCAGCGGTCCTATTATGTCATTATGTGTGATGGCAATAATTAATGTCTTAGTATGTGAGAATGTGGCATAATTAACATACATGATCTGTATAAGAGAATTGTCTAATAAGTTAAGCACAAGTATGTAATAACATCCTGTGCAATGTTCCAGCATGCAATGTCAAAGTATGTGTAATTAATTAGTGTAATGAATGTAATGTAATAAGTAATGTCACTACGAAGACCTTTCTGAGGAACCATTGAGACAGTTGCGTCTCTGCCTTCTAACACGACTCTTGTGCTCATAACAAATACACAACCAGGATGCACCTATAATTGTATATGTTATTCCTAATTATTTAAAGAACATAAAATTACAAGTCAGCTACCAGATCAAGCACTATACTTTTCTGTATTTTTCAATAAATTACCAAGCAAGTATTGCGATTTGTCGATTCATCTTCAATCTTCAGATAATAAAATTGAAAGGTACTTGGACAATTTTTTAATAAACTTTTTTCCATAATTTTTTGTATGCACCATATTTCAAAGTTTGGCAATTATAGTTAAAAGTGCGAGCTTATAACTATAATGAATGAAATGAGAAGGGTCGATGAAAAATGTATCGTTTTGGAAACTGAGAATTCGTGTTTTTAACTATTATTTAACCAGATTAATTAATTATACTGCTACTAACACATAGTGTCAGAGTTGATGTGATGGTGTCACAGTTAATGTTGTCGTGTCGAAGTTCACAATACCCTTACGATACTTTATTCTACTGTTGCAAATGGTTTATTTGATATGCAATTTTGCCATGCTTCCTGAAATCGTCGTTTATGCTATAGAAGTACATTTTTTATAAAAGTATAACTTTTCGTTACAAATTGAACATTATTATTAGTTACTGCATTTTTTATCTTATTTTTGCAGAATATTTTGCAATGCCCATTTTAACAACATGTTTGCAGTATTGTGAGAAGCTTGCTTAATTTCAATTAAGCACACTATTATGAATAGTTCCAGTCTCAGTAACTCTCTGACAGTTCAACATTCAATGTAACTGAATAAAATTAATTTTGTGCGTTACTCGCACTCAGGCAGGATGTGGTAATAAAATATTTAGGCAGAAGGTTATAATTATAAGATGGCACGTGCGTGCGGACTTATTATGATGATTCCTTTACTGTATTAATAAAATTATGACTTCATGTGTAAATAGTTCTTTTATTAATTCTGTCCTACAGAAAACAGAAGTAATTCTAGTAAATAGGTAGTGATTTTGTGGAGTTGTGAAACTGACATATAGCTTCATTGGCATTGACATCACCTGTCCTGTCTGCTATATATACATTTGAAGAGAATTTATTGAGCATTGAATATGGAATGTTACATCAGAGAGTATAAGAGGAGGAGGAGGATTAAATAAAGATCACTGTGCACATTTCTTGTTGAATAAATGAACTATCTATAGGGCCCGGTGGTATACTGAAAATTGTGTAGGTATCTATATCATAATATCTTTATGTAAATCATATAGACTTTTATCACCATTACATATTTTATGTACAATATGTGTACATACCTCCACACACTTGTAATGTGATAAGCGCGTGGTATATAAATAACCTGTCTTTGGGAATTTATATATACGTGTGCACAATTGATCTCAGGAATCTTATGCCCACTGCCTGTACGCTGTACCTATAATGTAATCAGCAAGTTCTAGATATAGAATTTAACAGAGTCGAATAAATTCACGTAAGTAGGTACGTATGTATAATATGAATGAGTAGGTACTATTTTAAGTACACACGAGATACTCTTAAAAGATATCTTGTAGAAAGTGCAGGTGCTATAAAAGATTTTTATTAATAACTTTCCTTTTATATGCTGTAGGAATATTTAGATTTTGGATAAGCCGTATCCGTATATAAATATGTAATATGTAATGCACCTAATTAAGTAGATTATTAATATCATTATACCTCAAGCTCTTATCGTCATTTTACTCGAGTGGTAATAGCATTTAAATTAAATTAATATGTAAATATAGGAAAAATGTTTTACTGATTTATGGCACGATCACATTAACCATTAGCAATAAGTAAACTGTAAGAAAGACTAATCTCCCCTCTGACTGACACCTAATTGAATATGATTATGTACAAATACAAATTGATAATGGAAGTTTCCTCCTGTGTGTGTATTTCGTTAATTAGGAAGTTAATGCTCGTTCCGTGGCTTAGCTAATTATACTAACTACCTGTGCTACTGCGTATAGCTGTAAAAGTAATTTATATTTAGAATTTAGTGTTAAAATGTATTAGGGTTGAGTGAAATATCTTACGTTACTCAAGGGCTGTGAGTACCACTGTTTTGCAAAGCCAAGATTAGCATCATGTCTTGGGGCAAGAAGAAAATTCCATATTCCATCTAAAGTCCGGCGTTCTCTGTACTCTGAATCTTGAGGAAACAAAATCCCCTTGGCCGAAATTCGCTTAGAAGAGACGTTGATACACAAAACGCAAACAAGTAACAACAAATTTGTCACAAGTAATGATCCCTTGTAGCAGAAAAACATTTTTGTCTTTTGTTCACTAGAAACTTGAAAATACGACAATTTCAGTTTCTTATTATCCCTGTAATAATTACAACTCACTCAAGAACGGTTTGTATACAATTAAACCATATTATACTGTCTATTTACTTTGCAGACCAAGTACAAAGTTTTCTATAACTGAATTTGAATTGAAATTTATTTTCTGCAGCTAAAAGAGTGGCTATAAGTACTAAGGTGTCCCAAGTACGTAGTGAAGCTGCAGAAGAGCTTACAGTGGCCTTTTATTAGTATTCCCAGGATGTTCGTTCTCAGGTTGATAAGATGGAACAGAGACTCCGAAATGCATGGAGTCAATAGTTTTAGATGATTTAGGAACAACCAAGCAAGGGTGAGTACAAAATGAACGTGCAAGCGACGAGCAGTAAGAAACTATTACTACTTTGCTATGGCCTGCATGTATTAGCCTGGTCTGGTTGGTATGTATCAGACTTGAGACTGACAATGAGACTCTGCATAAGCATGCCATACACACGATTATACAATAATCATACACGAGTACGTTATTCCATTTAACTATGGTAAATCCATTATTACTGTACTGAAACACAGATTGAAACAGAAACACAGATCGCTGCACACACTTGCACTTCTTCAGCATAATATGCATAATATGAACTCTAGTAAACAGACAAGGCAATGAGTTGCCTTATACATTACATGGTACATCTACACTACTGTTAAATTATGAATACAGTGTATTATATGTCTATAATAGGAAGATGAGGTTTTTGGTTTCTGTTAGTATTAAATATGATAGGATAAATGGTAATTTAACCGGTACCAGTGTACCAGTGGTGATAAGTTTGCGTTACACGCATCTACACCAGTTTTCCAATTTCTGAACAGAAATAAATCGCATCGTACAGAAACTTCGTGTTAATTAGATTGATATTTACTAGGTATAGGTATGTAAGATTCACCTAAAATGTACCTCGAGGTATATACAGATATTTGTTTGTATTTTTTTGTGGTTCCTAACTTTTTATATTGAATAGCTTCACCAGCAGCACAATAAAATATAGTTCATGAAATGATTGCTTTAATTTTGTGTTCACTGTAGGTATGCTTAAGTATAGCTGCTGTAATTTCCAATCAACTGCAACTGTTAAAACAAAAAGCAATTACTAATACATACTACGATACTTGAGACTTGAGACTCTGCTTACAGGTACTGGTGCAAACTCTATAGGTAATTAAGGCACTGGAAATATTATATCGTAATCATAATAAAATAATATTCTCACAGCCTGGGTGTCAGGTCATATTATTTGGTGTTAATTTTGTCTGTCCCTTTATGAGATAGCTGCTTGTCACTAAATTGAGGCTCTATGTGTGCATAAACACAATGATAAAATTTGACGATACACAAATGAGAAAATTGAGATCATAAATGTTTGTTTGGTGGGATTGTATTGTGCTTGTACACTCTTGTGTTGTACAGAATACAAAATAGAGGATTAACATAATATTATGTGTGATAGCAGTCATGTAGAAGTGTAAAGTGTAGTACGGAGAAGAGAATGGGTGTAGAAATGGAGATAGTGGGGAATAAGAATTAATAGTAAATTATATCAGTGAGCATTTTGATACTAATTGTACAAAACAGTTTTTTCATTCTCATCTTGCACAAAAACAAACAACCCAGTATATAGGGATTACTTAGTGTGAACATTGAACATTACTTATACATAATATTCTATCTCACACACAGTAAAAAGAAAATAAAGATCAAGAAAGGAATACAGTATTGGTTTTATTTTTATTCGTGTTGTATATACAACTATTTTATTTGTATCATAAACATAAAATACAATTATATTGAAGTATTTTGAAGTATTAGTACTAATACCATGCATGTTAAATGGAAAGCAACTCTATACTCCTCACTGTGTGGTATAATGGTATCATTATTTACTCGATACCCGCTACACACTTTCCTGTCTAAATGTAACGCAGTAAAAAGTACAATACTTAACTGAAGACAATCTTATGAAGCTTGGACGTTTAGTGTGAACTTTGCATGCTAGCATTGAAATCAAATTTCAAGACTTGAAAAGTTGGTTTATTTACTTAAATGTTGATTTCCTTGTCTTCGTGTGCATAAATGTAAATAGCGGTGTATACTATACGGAATACACTACAAGATGTATTGACTGGTTATTACTGGATTGAATCAATTCATACTGATTTATAAGGAAGGTGGAATATCTACTCACGACAAATGTCTCCATCACGTATTCTCTCGTCCTGATAATGATAGTACAGTTTCTGTGCAACTTCATCAAACTGCATGAACAATCCAATTGTTACTAGAAAAAGTTAGTCAAGAATAAAAAATAATTTACTATCTTACTCATACATGTGTTCCTTCCTATTTATGATGTGACTTGCATTTGATGAGGGAGTTAAAATATAATGAGATTATGTCCCATTTATTTTCTTATGAACTTCATGTAAAAATTAAGAAATTTTTAAGACATGATAAGTTCAACAAATTATATTATGGGTTAGGCTTTTCATTGCAGTACCTATACCTATATACAGATAAATACTCAATTTGTTGTAGTTTTTAGCAATACAAGTATTTTTATAGTTCAAGCATTTTTTGTGGACCCATTATGATGTCACAGCTCAGAAACAACACATACAACTGCTAGCAAACCACACAGACACAGTACAACAAAGAACTTGAACATGATAAAATTATTATGCGTTAATATGATGTAGTGTGTAGTATATGGCAAAGATAAAAGCAGTTTCCAAGTATTAGTGTTCAGTTTGATGAGACTATGACTTGGTAGAGTTCAAGGTAAAATGAAATGAATATCTTCACATAAAGCAGGAATATATTACGCTGCTGGAAAAAACTTTTTCTTCCCGGTATCCCAGAAAAATTTCCCGATTTTTTTGGTCACAAAATATATGGGCAAAAATATGCGAGTATGTTTTTCGCAAATTTTTATTTTTGCCTATGTTTTAACAACAAAATTTTCGGCTTCGCCGAAAATTTCCCGGTATCCTGGATACCAGGATACCGAGGTTTTTCCAGCAGCGATATATTATAAAGGAATAATGGATATAATCTATTGTGAGATGAAAGGGCAATATTCTGTCGTATTCTTATTTTTATCTACACTCTTCGTTCTATTCTCATCTCCCTTTGTACACATTATTCGCATACAACATTACTAGGTACCTTGCCGTTGATAGGATGCGAATCTTAAACTCATCTTCAGACGATTGTCAAAAACACTGGGCAATAACAATGCAAAGCAATATTTCAATACATGATACACAAATATTTACTTTAGCCTTTTAGATACAACAAGTACTATATATTATTATACCATTACAGTAATGATTATACATACATCTACTTTGTTGGATCAATAATTAATGAATGTTTAGCTTATTATGTTCATTGTACTGGATGCGGGGCATTTGATTACAGTTTGATATTAGAATTGCTATATGTATATAAATATTTAGTGACGAGTGCATATACACACAATTTTACATATACCCCCATTTGCAATTTATTTTTGATCTGCTCGTTGTATGCATTTGATACATTTACCTATTGATGAATTTACAAACCATGCGGCATACAAAAGATGTGCGAATGGTTTTGACAGATAAGTTAGGTAATTTCAGTTTTAATGTACTTAAATGCGAATCATCAGCATAATAATCATATTATAAATATTTTGCAAGATCATAGCAATAATAAAGTATATTATTAAAATTAGGACATTGTATGTTTCTACAGTATTAAGAGAACAATATCGTACAAGTCAATAAAATTCATCGAGTAACATTTTGGATCTGTACCTATATATTAAATTATATATTACCATTAATAATTGAACGCAGATTTTTGTATAGGTGGATTGAAATTTATGGAAGAGAGTTAGTAATAAATTGAGTCTATGATAGATCCTGCATCCAATTTTCATACAGATAAAGTAGAAATTACAGACTTGATGTTAAAAACAATTTCTGGAATTAACTAAACTAAACTAGTAGTAACCTGCTGAAAAATTATGTAAAGGTGGCTTTTGTTTTAATAGGAGAAAGTATGTGACATGGCTGACATCAAATGGTTCTAGAAAAGTGGGAATATCAATTTAAGCAAGTCAAGAGGACAAAATGCACGAACGGGTTCAAGGCAAACTTGCTTATATCTAAAACCCTATACCTACACTGAATGTGCAATACTGGATCTTTAAAAAATTGGGATTAAATGTTGCAGAAACAGAGAAACAGCAGAATATCCAGAATACTGGTTTTTTCTGGAAAAAACTAGTAAACAATTAATGATACATTGTTCTTGCGACTCGGATTAACATGGAAGGTGTGTTGAATGGGTAATAAATTAACAAAATAGTAATACTAATGCTCCTTATGCCATGCATATACTAATACTACACTAGAACAGGTACACAAGATACTACACACGAGTTTTAGATAATTTTACTATGCATAAGTCCCTATATACTAATACTAGTGTGCAACTTTTGTAAACATGAAACGTTATTTATCCTAAACTTGATTTAAAGGTAAAAGGATGATATTCCAATCGAATAAAAACATCTCATGCATATATGTATTGCATGTATTGAATACTTTCACATACATGAGAGTGGCTAATTTTTGTAAAGTATCAGACGGAACAGATGGTTGCTAAAATATTCACGTCTATGGGAGATAAAGTTTTATGTAGATGTGAACATTCTTCTCCGTTTAATTTCTCATCGTGATGTCTTATCCATAGCGTTAAATTTGCCAACATAGGTAAACAACGTTTGATGGCTAAAGTAATTGAATCGTCTTCTGTTAAAGTTTTTGACACCTTGAGTGTGGTTGTCTAAAAATATCAGAGAGCAGAACGATTAGTTGTCTATGCACACCAAATCAAAATGCAATTAGGAAAAGGTTCATATTGATATGACTGCAATTTACAACCTGAATGGTTAGAGTTCGTAAATCTGTCAGAGAGAGGACGCCAAATATTAATGAGGTCCATGTCAATCCATGCTGGCAAAATTCCAGGGTCTTCAAATCTGTAGGCACAATATAAAAAGTAAAGGAGCAAATGACAAATAGATAAGTTTTATAGAGAGAGATGGAAAAACGTGTATAGGTACTTTATCTTCTTTAAGATGATTAATAGTATTATAGTCTCACTTGTTAAATTTCCAATGAAATTCATTTGTCGTTGATAATTATATTTAGACACGAAAGCATCTCTGCAACTTTCGTCTGAATCAAGGGATAGATATTCTTTCGCTAGAGTCTGAATTTCACCTTCGGCTAAACCACAAATTCCAGCATCACTGATATTCGAACGACGCTCCACTAAAATCCTTTCCAATTGTGTGAATTTTTCAAAGACTTTTGCAAGAGCTTCGTTATTTTCAAAAGAACACCCCAAAAATTTTAAATTCGGGAAACTTTTACTAATATTTTCTACATCGCTCACAGTTAGAGTCTCTGATAGCTTTAATGTACACAAATTGGAGTAAACATTTTTGTCTGCACCACCACCAGGAATAATATCACCTCTGACCTTTTTCTGCCAAGGTGTATCCAGTTCTATTGAATTTAGCTGAGGTAAATTGTCAATAAAGTATGCCAATCCAGGATTGGAAAAACGGAGGTAGAGAATTTTCAATTTGCTCATGGGTGGGAAGCGAAGTTCAACTTTGACAGGCTGCCGGGATAAAATCGCTTTGTCTTGAATAGTCAACTTGAGATTTTCAAGTGTAGGTGACAAGGTTAAGAAAAGTTTGTGTATGTAAGGATTTGTTACACGATGTGCTAACTCAATATTCAGTTTTCGCAACTTTGGACATGAGGACATTAGTGTTTGCAGAGTTTGATTGCTGGCTAAAGATCCATGAAAAAGTTCACATAAATCTAACTCTTTCAATTCCTTCAGATTCGTTTCACGAACAACATCTGGAAGTTTTGTACACGGGATCTTCAATTTCTCTAAATGTCTCTTGCTGCTGTTCACGAGTTTTATAATGGTGTCCGTGCATTTCGTATCATGCAAATGGATTACAGTCAGACTTTTCAGATTCGGAAGGTTTAGTTTTTCGAATAATATTGGCATGCATAACGTTTCTTCAAGAGGAGCAAACTGAGTTGAAAATAGATGCAAAGACTCCACGTGGGGTAAAGTGAGAAGTTGCGATGATTCATCTGCACTTTGTTCAGATTCCAATGATGTTGAAGATTCCAAAGATTGAGGTTGATACTGAAAATTAATTTGCTTCAGAGAACTTCGCGTTTTACCTAAAATTTCAAAAATTATACTGGCTTGGTCTACTGATAAAAATTGGATGAGAAATGTAGAAAACAATGGACTTGTAAAGGAATCTAAAGCTGTGGAAAGGTTTAACATATCTTCTGTAGTCCCTAAAGTAATTTTAGCTTTTTTCCGTAGAATTCGGTTAGATTCTTCCTCCCACAACTTGCATACTAAGCGACATTGCAGTAAAGTTGTCACTTTGCAAAAGTCAAATATTTTCTCCAGGATCTGCGGAAAAACATGGACATTCATTTAATTTTATTTATGAAAAAATCAACTGAAAAGTTCTGTGAACACTTAAAATATTATTTATAAGATGGAATGAAATAAGATGGAATGAAATAACCAAAGCCAAAAACTTACATGTTGATTAAAAAGTGGATTTTTCAAAGTACCAGATATCATTTTTCCAGAAATGTAGACTATATAAACTTTTACACTTTTTAAAATACTTTGCGGGGAATTTTTAGCCTATAGACATGTAAAGTGCGAATAACCTATATACCTAATGTCGTGTTTTTGTTTTCAGAACAATAAAAATAATATTTTGTGTCTTTGCTT
Organism: Pogonognathellus flavescens; assembly: GCA_019776165.1. Classification (NCBI taxonomy): domain Eukaryota; kingdom Metazoa; phylum Arthropoda; class Collembola; order Entomobryomorpha; family Tomoceridae; genus Pogonognathellus; species Pogonognathellus flavescens. The sequence goes on along the minus strand of JABASD010000854.1, from coordinate 15,709 downwards.
TTCTAATGAATACAAATAGGTATTTTGAGACTACTAATAAACACTTGTCACTTGTTTGCAGGATAGTTATAGGATAATTGTGAAAACAATTTTATTTTGTTTTACGATTAGGATGACTTTGCAATAAAAACAATTTCGGGAGGGAAGTTGGGATGTGAGACAATCTAGTTGTACGTTTGTAACTGAGCTATCTTAACTAATGACGATGTTGACGTTGAATTAGATGAAAGAAACAATGTGCAAATTCCACGAGCCAGCATGCATGAATTCTATTTTTAGAAAATGTAGGGTTCTTCAGTTGACGACAAAATAAGCTTGAAAGCGTGATACCTTGAAAAACAACATAGTAAGCCAAGCCGCACTTTATGCCTTGATCTTGTTTATGTAAGGCAGGTAAGGTAAGGACAAACAAGTAAATGCTACGCTATGATATTAGTAAAATTAATAAATGATGCCACAGGCAAGGAATGCATCCACACTCAATTTCCGTTTGCATGATGTGTCTTTTTCTCCGGTCGCTAGTACTTTATTACTTCTATTATTAGTAGGTAAAGCTTGTAAAACCATTTTCTAACACACTAACCCACCCCCACACTAACCATGACTAAAAGCTAAGGATTTTCAATTCTATTATCAAAATTGATGTTCATGCTGCTTACAAGGTGGTGTACAATGTGCACAGTGGTATACAATGTGCACAGTGGTATACAATGTACATTAAGTGACATACAATGTACATTAAGTGGTATACAATGTACATTAAGTGGTATACAATATGTGCAAGCTGAAATTATACTTTCTGTGTGTTACAATTAATTATTAGTACAAGTTAATAATTTTATCAGCCATATTATTGTAAAGTAAACTTGGATACAATACAGGTTAGGCCTTAATGATGATAATTTTAGTTTTTGTAGGTGTGCGTGTGCAATGGCGTATCTATGATTTGGAAATGGGGGGCCAAGAAATCTAGGAGCCCTTCTAAACATGCCCTTGCAGATTTCATATCTGCTCTTCATATTAATTTGTAGTAATGCAAAGATCAAGGGCGTAACTAGAAATTTATAATGCTAACTCAAGAAACGTTAAGTGAACTATAAATATTTCGAAAACGCGTTCGTCATTTTTATTGCAAACAAAAGTTTTCTTTCTCACACAAATCCGCAAATCCGTCCGTGAATTTCTTGAATCGGATCCTTTGTTACAGTTGTGTAATCAAAATCTGAACCGATTGTGAGACGTGGAGCAGCACAAGTTTAGAACCTAAACAATGAGACCTTGTTAAAGGAGTTAACTCGGGACAAGGAGCGGCAAATTTTCTACATCAGTGTCTGTCAATAAATTTTTGCCACTGTAATCTGTAATGATTTGGACAAGTTTTTTATTTTTATTCCAGGTGTACTGCGTAAGATGTTTTGTGTATGAGATTCCTGCTTTGACAGCTGCAAAAACTGAAAAATATTTTCGTTTGTGGTTAGCTGCAAGACTCTTCTGGACAAATCACATTTCTACACACGCATGGCTGACAGCTTATTGTTAAAGATACAGTTAGTAATAGTTTCTTAAATTTAATGTTACTGATTAGCAATTAGTACTCGCACTACTAGTAACTTGAAAATATTGAAGAAAGTTATACTTCGAAGACCATAAAATGGATTCATCGTCAAATGTTAAGATTTATGAGCCGCAACTAGTCATCCACAGCATAGATGTATCCGGAGTTACAGCTAAGGTAAGGTTTATCTATTTTACAGACTAAGATCATCTGTTCATTTAAGTAGCCATTATTATACTGAAATTGCTAATTGTATTGTTTTTATTTTTGCTGTGACTTTTGTAGATAACATGCATTGAATGTACAGGCAGCCGGATGTTTATCGGCACTATGGAGGGGTAAGAACACAAATATAAGAACAAATATCACATGACATGTCTAAAGATACGACTTATGTCGTTACACTTTTGTTATATTTTATGATTCGTAATGGAAGCTAGGTATAAAAATTTCTGTTATTCTCAAATCCAGGGCCATTATGGAATACTTCATAACTGATGAACGGTCTAAAACTTTGTTTTCAAAAGTTCGTCAAATTAACCTAAATAAGGTACCCCTATTCCGGAATGTTATTCATGCCAACTTAACTGTTTTCTACTTTTTACAATCTATTGACTGCTGTGTATTTTGCATGTATGTATTCTAGGCATATTAGTTGAGGAGGAAGAACATGTTAAACAAATAATTTTTATGTAATAACTTTTTAAAATGGTTCATTTTGCTTTAGGGTTTACCAATCACTCATATTCGAAGTGCATCTGCATTAAACAGTTTAATCATTCTAACTGGAGGAACATTGTCCCTGTATGATATCCAGTCTTTGGAAGCTAAAGGTGCGAATAACATTTCCAGCATATCTTCCATTGCAATTGATGAAAATCCTATGAATGGGGATCCTTTTATAGTTGAGGTAAATTCAAAGAGAATTAAATAATTGACATATTCTCAAAGCAATAAAAAATAAATTAAAATGGTATTTTCTTTTCAGTTTTGTTTCTCCAGACGAAAGACAATTACAACAGCACATGCTACAGAAAAAGGATTCCAGCTTAATCGGGAAATCGGTTTAGATTCAATAGTTGGCCCATTAGCCATAGAGGCTGGATTAGTTTGCGCTGCTCTTGCTTCTGGTCGATACATTTTCTTAAACATGAATGCTACAAAAAAGTCAGTTCAAGACTTATGTGATTACGATCCAAAAGAAGTACAGCCTAATGTTGTCCATGTTGGAAAGGTATTAGAGTGAAACAACTAGCTAATTTTAATTTAAAAATCCAATTAACAAAATTATCCATCCTGATTTGATGCTTTTCTTTAAAATACATTTGATTAAAATTGATTTTTAAAGTATCTTTGTGTTTTAAAGTATTAAAGACTTTATGTGTATTAAAATCATAGGAAGAATTCTTAGTTGTTGGACCTGGTGGACTCGGAGTGTTTGTAACTTCAAGAGGAACAAGTGAAAGACCACCCATCGTCTGGACGGAGATGGTGAAGCAGATTACAGTTGACGGACTAAATGTCGTTGCAATTGGGAATGAGGCATTATATATGAATAGGTATCACATCGTTATTATACTATTATGTATTTTATGATAGGAATACAGTTTTAATACTAATTTTACACCATAAAATTAACAGTTTGCATGATCCATCAACAAATAACTCCATTCCATTTCCGGGGATCAAATGCTTGGCTTTAAGTGAAGGGAATTTGTATGTGGGGACAACGCGAAGTTTGTATCGGTTCAAACCTGTGTCAGTAGAAGATCAAATTGAGGTTCTTGACCAATTTATTATAATTATAATTATCAATTGAAAGAAAAGCATGCCAGCCTTTTTACTCTTATTAAATTTTGTGTATGTCCAGGCATTATTGTCATCCGATGAAACGGACAGAGCATTTGCATTGGTCCAAACTGCTGATTTAAAACCGGACCACGAGCAATATCTGCTGAGAAAAATTCATAGAAAAGCTGTATTTGTTCGTCTAGCGGAATTCGACTTTCCTTTGGCGCTTGAGTCTGTAAAAGAATCGCGAATGGATCTGAGAGAGGTTCGCAAAATTATTGGATCAGAATAATTATAAAAATAAAAACAATAATGGAAAATTATTTATTCTCGTTTCTATTATTTGCAGGTGATTAGTTTGTTTCCCAAATTGCTTCCTACTTCCTCCACATTTACCAGAAGTTTACCTCCCCTTCACAATTTTTTAGATATTAATCAGGTGAGAAAACATTTGCTCAGAATTAAAATCACATTGTCATAACGCGACACTTGCGTGATGTATTTTATAATTATGAATATGATTTTTTTAATTTTTAGCTTGCAAAGGAAGACCAATATAGCATAGGCGAACTCAATAAGTTTGCATTGGAAATGCTGCTGGAGGACAATACTGTGTTATCTTCGAAGGTAAATAAAGTAAATATTTTATTTCTGAAGATCCTTGTAACATTTAGTGTGTAGTTTTATTCTATGATCATAGAAGGATGTATCTAATATTTGAAAAATATCTCTATTATAGGATTTGTCTACAGCTTTGGTCAAACTGTCAGCAAAATTAGACAAACCAAAATTCATTAACATTCTCCTAAATGCAAACCAAATGAATATTGACTATGAAGATTGTTTCGAATGGATGAACGACTTAAAAATGTATGACTGTGCTGCACATTTACACAAAGCGAGTGGTGATTACAAAAAGTCTTTAGATATTTGGTTGCAACTGGCAAAAGGATACTATGAATGTGGTGATTTTGATAGCTTTGATGGCTTAGATATAATCATCGATACTTTATTAAGGTACGACAAAGTTTTTCTTTCATTAGTTGTAACATTTTTATTACTAACTCCTATATACAATAAAATTCAACTCTTTTATGAATTTGTTTAGTTCGTCAGACGAAACTTTGGTGTGGACATACTATGACAAATTAGTTAAAATCGACGAGGCAAGAGCAGTAGAAATATTTACAGAAAGACAAGTCAGTTCGACATTTACTCCATTGAAAATAGCCGAGAAGCTTCATCCGATTCGCAAAAATTGTCTACAATATCTGCAGCACTGTGTCAGTGTCAAGAAATTGCTAGACGAAGATATTCACACTTACCTAGCTAACATCTACATAGAAGAGATAACAGAGTCGGGCGAGGATACATTAAGAGAAACATTCCGACAATTTCTTATTGACTCGAATCATCTTAAAGTTCAATTTCTCATCGGTAGACTGATGAACAGCAAACTCAGACTTGAACTTGCAATTCTGCATGGCAAAGTAAGATGAAACTATTTTCTACTATATTTGTACATATAAAAATATTCCTTACACATGCTATAATTAAACTGCTTTTCTTATTTCACGCACAGGCCGGAGATCACATACCAGCTTTATCCATATTCGTTAAAGATCTGAAAGATCACAAGTCAGCTAGAGAATATTGCAGAAAAGTTCAATCATATAGTCAACGCAAACAGGCGTTTCTTGATTTGCTGGATATTTATCTGAAAAATGAGTAATAGTTCAACATTTTATTATTGGAATGTGTTTATTAGAGTTCTTATATTATTATGAGCATCTGCTTGACATGTAAAATATAAATTAATTGCAGGGAGCGAAGTACAATAAGCGCTGCATGCCTTGAACTTCTCTCAGACTATGGTGAAGAGTTTGACCTGTCAAGTGTATTGCATAAACTTCCAGATGATTGGTCGTTAACTGTCTTATCCAGTTTGTTTTATCGTGCTATGAGGAATCAACTTCATAAGGTAACTACAATAAATCATAAACAATTGGAACGACAGTTGCTGTTATTGCAACACAACTTCAGTACCACCTCATTCGAAATCATATTAGATTAAACATAATGTAATTTAATTGCTATTATTACGCACAATGGACAGACACATTATATTGTGTAATACCTACATATATCTATTAGAAAGATTAATAGCTAATAATAATTCTATTAGTCAGTTCATTTCATGTTCTGATATGTATTTTTTGTTATTGTTAGCAACGAAAATCTCAACTTGTCAAAGGGCTAACGGAAAGGATTCATTTAGACTACAAGCTGGAAATGTATGAAGGCAATCAAGGCTACCGACTGGATGATGAGAGTGTCTGTGCTGTTTGTTCTCGTAGATTTGATTCAATTGAGCCAATTATGTACAAAAAGGGTGCAGTAGTTCACTCTAAGTGTGTCTGAACTTTTCCTATTAAATTATTTATCCATTTATAACCATCTTCAACTTCTTATTTCAATATGCTCATGTTTCATTAAAGTTCAGGCTGGAAAAACCAAATGCAAATATCATTTATAAAGATTTTATTTTCCTTCTTCCAATTTCCATAAACCTGGTCAGGTATTTAGCATTTATTACACTACAACAGTCCAAATACAAAAAGACGGCCAGAAGAGCTAATCATTTTTACTATACAAATATCATATGCCGACAATCGGTAGTAATTGGTAATGACAGTATAGTATGTAAAATGTGGCGTCCAAAAATTGGGTTTAAACCGTTGTGTATTCAAATCCTCATAGATAATAATTGTTATTGTTCGCAACACAGCATTTGCGTAAAAGATATATCTATAAGAGTATTAATTAAAATTAAAAATGAGGAATACCTCCTCCATCCCACTTTCCAACGAAATATTAAAATCTACATTCTTTTTATTAGAATTCTTAGATAAAATATTTAAAATACTGAAAATAACAACATGTTTTGAGCTATATAGCAAAACGTAAAAAATTATGACACTACATACTGAAGTTAACAAAGGTATTTGTTTTAAATACCCGAAGAATAATACAACAAAAAGGTAGACTTGTACATTACCACAGTCCCTTCCCTCGGTTTTATAATGCATGCATGTATGTGTACTACTGCATCTATGTAAATGTAGTGAGATAAAAAATTCCTGTAGTGTAAATGTACAAAAAAGACAAAGTCAGTTTATCATAGCGTCTATATATGTAATTGTAAACTTAATCAACTTCGTAAAATTGTATGATCTGTTTTATGTTTGGAATTCCTGATTATTTCACTTGGATGAGCCTGTGGATTTGGTAGGCTCATGTTTCACGCTTGTTTTTGTCGAATGACCGACAAGGTTGTGGTTATAATTCTGAGTCTGGTAGACTGCGTCTCCATTGCTCGGTCCATCATTTTGGATATTATGATGACTGGAATGATTATTTCCCTCTCGGTCAGGATTGCGATTTCTTCCCTCTCGGCTTCTTGATCGATTCTTCTTCTCCTTTCTGTTAGGTCGATCTTTATTGTTGTCGCCTGAGTTGGATTTCGCTCTTTGTGTCTCTTCATGATGAGTATTCAATGTGTCTATCGTCCCTGTAGAGTTTTTCTGCTTAGATTTGTCTTTTGAACCATGACGATGACTTTTGTGAGCACGAGTGCGATTTCCACGACGAGTGCCACGCGGCCTGCTATTGTGGCCCTGACTGTTACCATTATGATTCTTATTCTTATGGTGCTTTCTTTTCTTCGGTTTTGGCGTCACTTCTGAAGAATGTGCGTCTCCTCCTACAAAAAATCCATAGGTAAGTTAAGCAAAATTGTCATTTCATGTTATAACATTAAAACAATAGAATATCTACTGTCGAATTTTTTGTAAATCAGTTCATGAATACTTTTAGCATAATAATTTTTAACAAACATGCTTTTGTCTTTTGTCCATGCAGAGCGAGAAGTTTATCAGTACAAGATGCAAAACAAGAATTTGTGTATGAATATACGAATAAGAAAAGAATTACCATTTTTATCTGAAGCGTGTGCATCATCCCCTGCAGCTACTTGTACAGCTTTGGTTTCTTTTTCTTCGACGGGTGCTTGTGTGGCCGATGACACTGTGACATAGACAGCGATGACAACGGTCAGAACGAGAATAAATTTACGTGTGTCCATTGCAAATCCAGGAGAGATATGCAATTACAAGACAATAAGAATAGGAAGCCCACCACGGTGTATAGCTCTTGTGTGTCAGCAGCAGATCTTTTTGTTAAGGAAGGCAAACTGGAACTGGAGATTGTGAGACGTGGTCGTTTTATTACTATATCTCTACTTTGATGATAAGTGTAGCGACTGTTCTCTATAAACATCCATTCCCTGATACATGTTGTGTTTGTCGTGTCTTCTTATTCATGTGTACCAGTTTTTCTAGTTACCTAAATAAGCATTGTATTTCTATGTACTCCATCCGATTACAGTCTCTGCTGGATACAAGTGGATTGGATTGTTGTTTCTGTTCGTGTTGTTCATTTCACCACTCACTCCTCTTCTTCTCTCCACTACTCTCTACATAATGTATATACAAAAATACAAAACTCTCCTGCACTCCACACATATAGAAAATGTGTACGTAACGTAGTGTGTAGTCAAAAACAAATCGACGAGACGAAAGGATGTTTCTATGATGTTGCTGCTTGCTTTTGCCTTCTACATGTGAGAATGAGAAAAAGAAGTCTTTGTAGTAGTTAAAGTCTAGCTGAAAGGAAGATACAGAAGGGAACAAGAAACGAGAAAAACGCTAAAACTGAATAGCCGATAGCCTTTTAGTTCGTATTGTGTGATGTGTGTACTCGTATGGACGTAATAATGTAATATAATACACACATAAGCCAAGTAAGGCTAAAGGCAATTCGAATTCGACCCTGAAGCCTTGAGATTTCCAGATTATGCTTTACAACACTGCAAAGCAACTAGAGAATCCACTACTACTACTTCTTCTCTTACTACAAAACTGCTACTTACATTACAACTTCTTCAATATCATACCGAACTCCCTTTGTTGGAGTTTTTCTCTCTCTTTGACTCTATCTGATTCATAGTAGTACCGACAGACAGACACGGCGGACATAACATACATTCTCTCTCTCTCTCTCTCTGATGGATTTTGAGTGTAAATTCACATAGAGGTATATGATATATATCTAGGTATGTATGTATACACAAATATATTAAAAAACAGTATTATGTACAAGATGCCATGTGTATGTGATGTGGGTACTCATACGGTGATAGTGGCGGTTGTAGAGAGTTGGAGACTGTACAGGAGATTCCAAGTACAAGTGTACATACGAGCCTTCCTTGTCTTATGTGTTTTGTGTACAGGCGGACTTAGTTTCAGACTTGAGATAGATTTAGACTTCTCAGAGCTACAAATATTATACGCGGAGAGTTGTTTCTTCGGTTTTAGGTTTATAAACTTTTAGATTACACAACAGGATACTATATAAGTACACTGAATTGACATGACGGTTTCTACTGCCTTTTATTATTAGCTGAACTGCCTTGCAAACAGCCTATTGCTTTTTGGTGCTGCTGAATAATATGGGACGTTGCTGCAGTGGAGTGTGAGTGCTTTAGGTGTTGTAATGTAATGTAAAAGTGTAAGGAAAGCCTGAGGGAGGGTCGGCCTGAGTAAAAAAGATTAGGTACCTTTGATGCCTTTTCTTTGCCTACTGCTGTGTGCGATGTGCCCACAGCACTGTGAGCATAAGAACAAAGTCAAGTTAACTCTTATGATCGTATTACATACAACAACCAATATTATTATATCTGGGAATACCAAAAAATTCTTTAGTGCTACCTGCCAGGCCTTTGCTGGTAGAGCACTCTTCTGAAGAAAACAGAGACTCAGACTCTCCTCACAACCCTTTTCTTCTCCTAACATGCAATCAAAGTCTTCTGTAGTTTATTATTATACAAAGCCAAACACTTTTCTCCTCTGGTTTTCTTGGAGACAGAACGTAAGTTTTAAGGTGGTTGTAGAGATGGATGGATGGATATAGGAATATTGTGGTGTACATAATAAGGAAATGGTTTGCTTTTTGGCTGTGGGAGAGTAGAACTGTAGAAGCTTGTCTCATTTTGGTTTTAGATTCAACTTGTACCTAATTTAATGCCTGGCCAAGCTGAGTTCTACTTCTTTCCTCTTTCTGCTATATATATTTAGCATTATTATTATCTCCGTGGTGGATGTAACTCTCCTGCCCGAATTTTCCTCTTGCAGTTTCTCAGATGCTTACTTGGAAAAGCTTCGTTTCGTACTTTTGTTCTTCTGGTAGTTTGCTTGCAACTGAAAAGGGAACAACGTTGAATTTGACGATTCCACTAGTACTAACAATTCTATATGCACCTAGAGGTAGTTTGATGTGTACAGCATTCGTAGGACTTATACTAGAAGTAATAATAGTAAAGCCATAATAGTAGCCAGGTGTAGTATGCATTAGGTTAGACATCTTCCTACGACCGATCTATATTACTTAATATTAAATATAGGATGAGTCACTATTATTTTCTGTTGTTTCGGTTTGTGAAAGTCTTGCAGTACACTGCATTATATATCACATGAAATGCAAAAGCGAACTGGAGCAGAGAGGAATGAGACAGGAGTGTTCTACTGTGTGTAATGTGCAATGCACTCTGCATTTGTGTCCGAAATGTACGAATTTATCTCTATGGGATGATATTGGAGGCTTTACAGGGATTACATTTACCTATGCAATTTCGGAACTAAATTCTGCTTCTTACGTCTATATATCGCTTTCTGCATTTCTCAACGATTCTCCAAAGGTAGCTAAAGCTAACTACTATATTCAATGTAAATGCACCATGTACCTTTGTTACCAATTAGTATTACTCACAATCAGTTAAGGACTAAGGCAGGAGCAGTGGACAATTGGTAGTATAAGTTCAATGGGAAAGATGAGACTTGAGATAAGTGAATCTGAAACAGTATCAGTCAATTAGCAGCTATGTACGTGCTGAATGAATCTAAGGTGGATGCATTAGTGTATATATTATATAGATGTTTTTCTATCAGTATCTTTTGATATTAAATAAATAAATTGTGGTATCAGTCAAAAAATATTCACACGTATTCTATGCAATTCTCTTGTATTCTATGCAATTTTTACCTGTTTCTAAATAGTAATTGGCAAAAGCTCATAAAATTAGGGTATTAGAGCAGGTATACTAACAATAATGCTATCCTCTGTTAAAATTAGATAAGTGAAATAGTGACATTATTGGAATCTTGGAATTGTTTAAAAAGTTAACGTCAACATTAATAGGTTTCATGTACAGTAACAAGTTTATTAAAATGTTCGCATAAAATATTCATCAATAACAAATGCATAAGTAAAATAGTCATAATGAGTTGTTACATTTTGTGTAAAAGTTAATAACGTATCGTCTCTCTAAAAAACAACATGATCTTTTAGTTTATAAAAGTATCCGATTCTCATTTGCGGATCATAAGTTAGTACTTTGGTACCCATTTCTTTTGTTCTTCGTTTAATGTCAAGGTGAGCAAAAGTTTTAAAAGTTTTCCATCTACTTTCTTGCTATGTAAGTTAACGGCCATATCCATGATACCGATGATGTCCATATCCTCCATAACCTCCATATCCGCCGCCATATCCGCCGTATAAGCCACCGCCGTATCCGCCACCGCCATATCCGCCCCATTGACGTTTTTCTCTCGCAGAGCTAGCCGTATCTGAAGCCCGTTGAGGAGCTCGTAATTTTGTAAGCAATTCTACGGAATTTTTGGTTCCATCTGAAAGTGAAACAGATAAAATCATAGTAAAAGCGTTTTTCTAATGTCAATCAAAGCAATGAAGAAGGGCAGTATGTACTTGTATACATACATAAAATTATACGTACATACTACATACACTAAAATCGAAATCATAAGTAATACAGCTATAAAATATACTTCAGACAGTTAATTGTCGTTAGACATTAAAACAAAATACTCCCGTAATTAATCGACCGACTTAAATCGCTTATTATTATTATTAATTTAATAATTATATTAAGTCTTACCTGCAGAGATTGAAATTGTGAAGCAGGTTGCAACGATTAAGGCGAGTAACAGGATAGCGGTGAAAGACTTCATTTTTGGAGAAGAGGGTGATCGTTTGGAATCGATATGATAAAAAGTTAAAAAATTGTAATCGAATAAATATTTCCAAAACTGAAATATTGTCAGTACAAACAGAGAACGGATATCAGAAATGATCGACGATTTGAGAGAGACTGGTCTCAAAAACTGCAACAATCAATGCTTTTATACAAAAATATCTACAAGAATAAGTCACGTCTAATGATACGGGTGGTATCGGGATTTCCATAATAATAAGTTAATAATAAGCATGCAGTTCCGAAATCCATGAAGAATGGGAGGGTGCATGAAAAGTCTCCAATAGTTTGTTCCACTCCACGCTTTCGTAGAAATGTTAAATAATTTAACTATTACAGTGAAAGAATTGTACTTATTCGTTATTTGAACATTAAGGGATTAGCTAAATTTTCCATATGAAAGAATAAGATTACGTATTACCATTTTGCTTTCAGGGATTCTTATTCTTGGGATTTCCAAGTATTACAAGCTTTTGAGTAGTACACTTGCAACGTAACATGTGTTGTATACGCTTACTCGCTTACAGCTTACACTACGCTAATTTCCAAGCAACACTAGTAAAGTCTAATAATAAATACGTGTGCAACCTATACAATTTCGGAGAACGTTACCTGTAAACGTTTTAAGCACAACCTATTTTCACAGTATTTACCTTGCATGTAAGTTTTAAAGGTTTTCATAGAAATTCAATTCCTGGTTTTACATTTTGGAGTACTTATCAGCGAAGATAATGTATATATGTATAATATATATCTAAATTACTGGTCATTTATTTTATAGGATGCTAAATGCCTTAACACTACATTACTTATTGTTGGTATAGCCGATGAGATCTAGAAGAACAAGAATGGATTGTTTACATAATATTACTCGGTACTCAGAGTTTATGTTAAATTCTACAAATATCCCTAATATCCCAAAAACTAATACCTACAATCAAATCACAATAATCACCAAGCTAGTATTCCATGGTAAATATACTAACTAAGAATTACTGATGCGAAAAAAGTCAAAAATAGGATAATTAATGTTAATAACACAAAACGTTGGAACTGCTGTTACATTATTTATGACCAGGCTCTTTTTATTTACTACTTGTTGAGTCATAATGAGTCGGAGATATAACATTGAATAGAAAATAAAATGGGTACATTCATCAATTAAAAATTATTAAGTTCGTACGATGTCAATTTTTCATTCTGAAACTTGCTGTTTTTTATTTAATGGCTCTTCTTGATCCGACTCTGGTTCTGCTGACTTTTCTATTTTGTCTTCGATAACGGACACAACACTTATCTCCTTTTCTTCAAGAGCTGTTCTTATTTTTGACAAAATGTCTGTTTCCTCAGTATTCCTCTTTGCGCCTATAACAATTTTAGGCATGTATGTATGGCTTCATTTTATTAGTTAATACATCATAATTGACTCGAAACATTATAAACTAACGATAATAAATATTAACAATTACATCTCTCTGCTAACTGGATAAAATTAAAAACGTTATTTTAGTTTCTAAACATTCAGCCAAATATAGCATCTTTGATTCTCTTAATAATTCCTTTGCTTTCGTTATCTTGACTTCCTTGATAAGTTTCGTTCGAGTTGACACTATCAGATTTTTGATGTCCACCTTTGCAACAAAATATGGACAATCAAAAACGTGAACATAAGGCCAAAAATGTCAACCATAATTGAACTAAGTATATAGCTCGTACAGTATGTAAGATTTATAAATTAAATTTTCTCGCACTTGATAACTCAATGTCTACATTGTCATCACATCAGAGAGTCAATAGAATAATAAAAATTATCTACAGGAATAAACTTATTTCATTTTAACTCATTTGACATGTAATGTACACAGCGTATTCCTACCAGAATTTAATCAAGCAAGTTGGTTCTAGCTGTCATAAATTAAGATTAGGAATTACGTGCATCGTGCATCTAAATTCTAAATAACGAATAGAACGTACCACTTTTTGTTGATGTCATCCCATTAACTGTACCAGGTGTATCGTCTTCAATTTCAGCATATGCCTTTAAAAGTGCTTCTTGCTTAGCAGACAATCGGCCAGGAATTTTGATTTTGATGTGAACATAATGATCTCCATGTCCATAATTATTTACCCTACGAATACCTTTTCCTTTCATTCTGATTCTCATATGGGACGAAGTGCCTCTTGGTATCTAATACAGTGTAATTAAAACATGTACCATGTTTACTTCTTTAATATATTTACTAAAAAATGAATTTAGTAACAAATACAACAGGCACAATTAAAATTAAACTGACTTACATCCACATCCATGTTTTCATATAAACCTTGGATTCTAGTAACACCTCCTAAAGCGGCTTGAGAAAATGAAATAGACGCGTCTGTGTGAATATCGGCTCCATCCCGTCGAAAATAATCCGAAGTCTCAACTCGAAAGGTAATGAAAATTTCTTTCTTTCCAACAGGCATTCTCACAGTTTGACCATCCTCGACACCTAAGGGTTTGGAAAAAATTAAATTGCTACAAAATTCAAACATGATTGACAGAATAATACTAAATCGACTCAGATGTAAAAATTGTTCCATTAGAAGCCTATTACTGCTTAAGACGAAAAGTAAGAGGTTTTCAGGTTTATAAATACGTACCTCGTAGTAAAAGCAAGAAAATGTTTTGAAATATATGTTAACCAATTAATGCTTCCATTTCTCTGATTCAGAAGTTACGAGTTATTTAACTCGTCAATTTATCGCTTGTTAATTTGAAGATTTTTGTAATATACCGTTTTACTACCTAAGTACTTTATAACAAGTGGAGGGTTTCAGATTGCTGATTCCAATATCTTACTTTAGTATATTTCCATTATAACTTGAGAAATATCACTAACAGCTAGTGCCACTATTATTGGTACTTAATTCATAAATGTAATTACAACAAAGATAAAAAAGTAAAAATGCAGTCTACCAGCAGGAACAGGAACCGTAACTTTCTTCCGCATTACAACAGTCCCCAAGCCTTCACATTCTGTGCAAGGGTGTCGAATAATCTGCCGAGTCCCTCTACAGTGTCTGCATGTAGATCGCATAATAAACGGACCTGCCAATATTATTAGGTTTTATAGTTTTAGACTTTTGCAAATGCAAAACCATACTATATCTCATTTTTAAATACGTATCTAAACTGTCATAAATTGTCTATTTCAACTTACCGGTAGCCATTGTTTCCATTCCAGTTCCATTACATGCTTCGCATTTCACAGGTTTTGTTCCTAATTCGCAACGATTTCCATTGCATTTGAGACACTTGTCAGTTACATTCATCATCACGTCTTTATGCACCCCTCTAGCAGCTTGTTGAAAAGTCAGATTCATTACAATCTGGAAAGGAATGTGTGATAATTATATTAGTTATAAAGTGTTGAACGTTTAACTTATTTTAATACACCACAATATAATATTTTCCGTCGCATAATGCTACATTGTTACAATATCATACCTCTTGCGCTGCTCCATGTCCATATGCAGATTCAGCAAAGTCATTGAAATCTTCTCCTCCGAATTGGCCACCACGGAATGCAGCATCTCCAAATATTTTCCTAAATAATTCCTCAGGATCCACAGATGAATTAAAATTCCAGGATTGTTGTCCAAATCCAGACGGTCTTGGTCCACCTCCAGCTCTACCCATTTGTTCCGTCGTTTGACCAAAAGTGTCATATTCTTTACGTTTAGTATCATCACTTAAAACCTAAAGAATAAATAAATTTAATTACTGAAAAAATGTGATTATGAATTACAGTAGTATGCGTTTAATGGTGCGCTATAAAGTAAATAAATAAAATAGAGATACGAGATATTTAAATTAAAACTTGCCTCATACGCTTCAGAAACTTCTTGAAATTTTTTTCCAGCATTAGGATCCTTGTTTGTGTCTGGGTGAAATTTCTTGGCTAGTTGATAGTAAGATTTTTTTATATCTTTGGAACTTGCATTTTTAGGGACACTCAATATCTCATAGTAGTTTTTCCGTTGGCTCTGATTAGGTGTAGCGTGAAAATATCGGCATATCAAATTCCTTGGTGGTATTCTGATTCCATAAGTTACTAAATAATGAATAAATATAATATATGAACATAAAATATGATTGTCATTTTGTCATTGTACTGAATGCACATAATATCTCATGCAGAATTTTTATCGAA